>PVIR01012034.1:0-45712 GCA_004026965.1 Petromus typicus | reverse complement strand
CTCTCTCTCTCTCTCTCTCTCTCTCTCTCTCTCTTCTGTGAAGTTCAGCCCCATGTACCCAGCTGCTTAATCAGCACCTCCTCTTGTACCTGTCACCTCCAGCTTGTTCAGAGTTGCGCTTCCCCAGCCTGGCCCCTTGTGCACAGCTTGTGCCCATATCCTCGGGTTTTCTCTGACCCTCTCTCCGCCCTGAACCTCCGTCCTCCTATTGGGAAGCCCCAGGAGATCATCTTCAGATCTGTCCCAAGCCCTTGAGCTCAGTACCCCTGGGCTCCTGAAGATACTAGAACTGAGTGCTTGATTGAGTCTATGGTTGGTTAAATTTGCAAACGTAGAAATCATAGATACAAAGGGCCATTGTATATGTTTATTTATTTATCTCTCTTCTAAATTATAAAACTCAGAAAAGTTTTAACTTTTTATGTCTCCAAAAGTCCTAACGCAGTGTTTGGATAGGCAGGGTGCTGAGTCATTGCTAGGAGAAAGCAAAGAAAAAGAATGATTTAAAGACGGAGAGAGAAAAAATAATAAATTCTTCAGGATTGTTTACAGTTTATTAACAAGGAAAAATCAATGAGTAGGATGTTCATTTAGATCTCAGTCTTTCTCTTGCCCCCTGCCAAAGTCTTGCACTTGTACTTAGTCCCTCTGTGTATCGATAGCGGATCATCATCATCTGGCCCCTGCCTTCCTTATTGAGTTTCGTCAGGTCCAGCAAACCCTTTCCTCCATCGAGTCAGTGCAGAAAGCTTGTCTCCCACATCGTCACACAACTGGCCCCTTATCAGATGTCATCTCACCAAGATCTTTACCACACTTGCCATCCTCTTTCTAGCCCAAATATCACACAGACTTTCTTCCCTGCTCCACAGTCCTTCCTGGGAATGCTCTCAAGATGACACATACTGGAATATCATCCAAAGATCCAGGAACCTTGATTATAATGTTTTCCTTGACTTCACCAGCTTGGTGCCTGCTCATAACTGCAAATACTCTGTCTTGATCATGCAATAAGAGCTGTTCTGAAATTTAAAAGCTCATCGTGTTATTCAGTGCTTGTGCTACTGACTTGGTAGACATCATTATATTTTGTTCTGTTGCTTACCCTATGCTTCATGTAAAGCATAAGATTTTTCTTGAATAGAAATATAGCATTATTCAAAAAATTTTAATTTTTAATTTGAGAGAAATGTGTAAAAGTTGCCAAAGACTGAAAAACTAAGTTCAAGAATCATCCAACATTAATTGATATCACCACTAAAATCAGTGAACTATTTGGGGTACCCAAAAATATCCCCCAAAAAATGATTTTTATAGGTTTTTTTCAGTAAAATCCAAATGTATATACATTTCTTTGTGCTATGTTGCTCTTGTCGGTAGTTTCTTCTTCCTATTTTTGCCACTTCTCTGTCCTCAGGAAACTTGTCATCAAGTAGGACCAGAGAACACTATCACTAATAATTCTCAAAAATACAATCAGAGATTTCTAAGATATTTGGTGAAGCTGAAAGATGAAGTGGGAAGAGAAAACTCATGGGAAATAAAATTCAAAGAAATCCCACCATTTTCACAACTGTAGTATCCCAGGATACATAAGACCCTTAATTGCACTTGGCTGAGCCCAGTGAAGACATTCATTGCTTTGCAAAAACCAGTTTAAACTGGTCATGTTTCTCCATCATGAAGCAGTACTGTCTGGACAATATGATGCCTCCTAAGGATACAGACTCAGAGGAGTAAATAACAACTACTTCAGCCTGAAGAAATACATCATGTCTGTTCCCAGCCCAGTGATTAGAACTAGTGATCTGAGAAGGAGGGTGAGAAATTCAGTTCCTACTGAATCTTCACCATTGCAATTTTCTTGCCTTGTTCAACTATTCTAGTTCACTTCAAGCTAAATATTTAGTGAAAACTCCTTTTGCTACAATAATGGTGGAATTTTATTGAATATTTGCTTATTATGTAAGAGATATAGCAGTGGAATCCTGGACTCTAAATTAAAAGGCTATTATCTAGCCACTATTTTGTGGGGTAGCTGAATAAATTTGGCACAAGTTTATGTCAGAAATGGGAAGATGAACTATTTTTGCATAACGTGAGCATAGCATTGCCTTGCCTGATATACTTTGTAGGGTTAAATGACATATTTGAATACATATGGATGTGTTTTATAAAATTCTAGGTGCTGTGTAGTTGGTCCATTGTCAACTTCGCCATTATCATCACTATGGTTACCAGAGTGGAGTGGGCTAGGACCGCCTTGATCTATGTATGGGAGCAGAAAAAAATATAGAGATGCTTGTCCTGGCTTTGTGTTTGTTCTCTTGCCTCATTGAACTCATGACTATTTTTCAAACACTCTTGATTTTCCTCGGTCTTTGAGCATCCTCCACATTTTGTTTGAATGTCTTCCCTGTTCTCCTTTCCTTTATCCAAGAAGCATTCAAATAATCTGTTCTATAAAAATATTTCTGGTTCCCAACACCATGATACCTTGGAGGGCTTCTCTAGAAGCATGAAACTTTGCTTGCATGTCTCTTTTTTGTTTGCATGTCTGTCTGCCTTACTAGGCTGTGAGTATCCTAAAACTGGGGAACAAGTCTTCTGGTTTTTTTTCTCCAGTGCAGGCTTCAGACTGAGGCTGCACACACTGCAATCCCAACTCAGCTGTTTGTTGGTTGTGTGATTTTGAGTGAGTGAATTCACCCTCAGTTCACTCACCTCTTACATGAGAGTAATAAAAGAGACTAACTCAGGGCTATTATGAAAATTGAACAAAAAAGCAATAAGAAGCTCAACACACATAGTATGTGCTCAGTGCATATTTGATGATAAAATAGTAAATGAATAAATTAGTAAGTGATTCACTGACAATCTCACAAGTTGATATTTCATAGACTGGGAAACTAACCAAGACTTCATCAGGAGGTTTTTTGCTGAAGGTTGCATAGCTAGTTGGAGCTGGAAGACTCTAAAACTCATCCTTTAACTGCTGTCAGTGGCACATAGCAGGTACTCCACAAACGAGTGAAATAAATATCACAATCGATGCACCCAAAAGAGTGTCAGGAAGGGAAAGGCTGTTGAAAGCCGAGGAGAGTACATCTCAGCTTCTGCTGAACTTTCACCATTCTGATTTTTTTCCTTGTTGGTGTCTCCTGGCTCCTTTCCAGCTGATATAAAAGGAAAATAGCCTGTGCAGCAGGGCTGGATGCCTCTGGGTATGGAGCAGAGATTTTTCATTTTGCAGGTTGTATGCAACACTTGGCAGTTAGCTCACACAATCAGTCTTCATTCTTCATGCTTCCATGATGCTAGGAGAAGAGCCCAATGTTCTTTTTTTCTTTCTGGCCTTCAGTCCAGACCATCGACACAATTACGCTCTTCTCTTTTCTTCTATGGTGATGGCAGGTGGGGGATCCCATGACCCAGCCGAACAAGGGGTTTGGGTGTGACTCTCAGACTGTCCATTCTTAGGACACTCTCACAAGGCAATTGTCCGTCACCTAAATACCCACAAGCCCCAGTGTTTACAGGGACAGAATGCTGTGATATAAACTAGAGGACCCTCAAGAGTTTGACTTGTTTTCTTACCCTGAGATCCAACACTTGTTCAGTATCACAGGTCATTGTTGCCACTTCCTTGTCCTACAGCATGGGGAACCAAGTAGAATGGGAGCTTTGGAATGAATGGCCTACAGCGGCAGACAGCAGAAGAACCACACTGTGGTCCTGCTCCAGCATTGTGCAGCTGGGAGACCAGGCATTGTTTTTAACTTCTGTACCCTGATTTTAGGCCTGTGAAAAGAGAAAAAGAACCCCTTGCTGATACTCAGGGTTATTAGGAGAAATGAAGATTCTTCATGAGCTATGAGAATCTCTATGCCCATGTAACACAGTAAAAGGCAGATCTATGTTGACCTTAAATCCCATGATGTACCCTATTCTCAAGGCCTCGTTAGGCTCTCATTCAAACACTAAAGTCTCTCCATTATCAAGGGAAGGCTGGAGAACTTACCAGACTCTGAAGGATCTGTAAAAATGCTTTTGTTTTAAATACAGTTCACACATCTATTGTTTAACCCTGAATTATCTTTTCTCCAGAAGTATATCTGTGCCTAGGTCTTTATGTACAAAGAAGAAATAAACCTACAGATTACCTTCTAGAAGTGTGAGGGTAGCAAACTGTTACCTAGTGTAACCTAAATCATATATTTCTTTTCTTTCCTTTTTTTCAGATGGTCTTATAGTTTTTTGTTTTGTCATTCAGGAGGAAAAGGCATTTGATATTTCCAAAGGGCTGATTTTTAAAATCTTTCCATGTGAATGAATAAGAATATAAAGGGAAGGAAAGTGCCTCTCCCAGATAAAACTTAGACATATAACCACATACACATGTATGCCAAAGAAAAAAATATAAACCATATACAAATCTCAAAAAAGCAGTGTATAAAATGAATGCAGAGAAAAAATAAAGCTAGTAATATTATGATTAATGTCAGAGCACCTGCCACATGCCAGTGCCCTAGAAGGCATAGACAGCACTGCACATCCATCACTGCATTTCCTTTACAGAACAGCTCCGAGACAGACTTTATGCTGGGCACAAAGGGACTGGGTGACTGGCCTAGGGCCAGGCAGGCAATAAAAAGGGGGGTAAGATTAGAAGTAGGCAGGTTTGACTTCTAACCCATGCCCATCCTTCCGGAGGCTTTCTCAGCCTGCTCTAGCATTGTCTACCCCCTGACTTGTCCAGTGGTGACTTCTGAGGACTGCGTTCCTGGGGTACCTAAGTCTTTACATGGAAAGAAGAAACCAAGGGAACCTACACAGTTTCTTCCAGAAGTACAAGGGAAGCAAATTGTTACTTAGCAAAAAACTAAATCGTATTTTTCCTTGCATTTCTTTTTTCAGACTGTCTCAAAGTTTTCTTGCTTTGTCATTAAGGGGAAAACACAAGCAAAGCCTAGAGTATCCTCCATCTCGGCTGTTTTCTTCCTATGGTGCAGTGCAGGAAACAAAAATGGTATCTGGGGAGAGACCAGCCATCTACCCGGGGCTACTCGTCACCCTTGGTGGCATGAAATGCCTCCCCACTCTCTCTGTATGCTTGAGATTGGGATTTCATTCTGTTCTACTTCAGTTTTTTTTGCAAATAGTACTGTAGTGCCTCTTCCCAAGATCCTGTCTCCAAGGGACCTTTTCTTACTTGCAGAAATCAGCAGCTCCGTGTGGCCTCAAGTGGGAGTCTGTATCTGTCGTGTGTATGCTTAGACCTAAGAAAAGGCACTTGCACCTCCTAATAATCATGTTTTTTTTCATCTATACATTGTGTATCTGTCAGTTTTCTGTTGATCCAACAAAATGTCTCACATATATGGAGGAGGCTGATTTGGGGTCAGGGTTTCAGAGGTTTTAGTCCATGACTGGCTGGGTTCATGATGCCAGGAACATCATGGCAGAAGGATGAGGCAGAAGAAAGTTGCTCAGGTCATGGCCGCAGGAAGTAGAGAGGTTGTGACAATCAGAGAGAATACCACAAAAGCTTCCTCTGGTAAATGACCTCCTCAAACTGGGTTCCACTTCATCAGTGAATTAATCAAAATGCCTCATCTCAGAAGGCATGAGACTTTGGGGGACATTTTAAATCTAGAAACAGTTATAAAACCCACTTCAGAGAGCACCTGTGCATGAAAGCATCCAGTATAATAATAAAAGAACTCAGTCAGTTTAGCTGTTATTTACTATTACTGGCCACATTTACTAGAGTATCCATCTAAATCTTCTTATCTTGGCTATGTTATTTTTGCTCCCAAGAAGGCTTCGTCACATAGCCCATTTGCCCAGGCATGGGTTGGCTGTACTGTCTTAGTATCTTTCATAGTTCCTTCTCTTTTCTCTGTCCTCTTTGTAGCTCCCAGGTGGGATATGTCTGCAATATATTAATAAATACATTTGCCAGGCCCTCAGCTTCTTTTCCTGTCAGTCCTTCCCTAGCAATATCAAACATCCCCAGATATACTACCACCTTAATCTTCTATGCATCTATACACTTTTTTCTCAGCCTGCAAAATTCCTTTCCATAGTCAAAACCTGGCTCTGTGGACCACCTCTTATGGTAGCACCTTTCCAGCTTCACTCAGCGAAACAGAATCAAGCCCTTCTTTGTGCCAAAGAATCCCTGCCACAGTGGTTCTGAGTGATCAAAGAGAAGTGTGGGCTCTGGGGGCCCCCACGGCCCACAGCTCACCACCAGGCTCAGTGAGGAGGCCACTGGCCAGACACTTCTCATGGCGCTGGCCTGGGTGGGAAGGCATGCATGGACGTTACCATTTCCTTGCTGCGCATATGTATTCTCAGGTAGGCATGCTGTGGAGGTAGAAGAGGCATTTTATGACTTATTTACAAAATCTTATTTATGTTTTTGTTTTTCACACTAAATTACAATTTCAACTTTCACTTGTCTGTCTTTGTCACAAGGCTTTAAGTTCCTTTAATTTGGAAACCAGAGCTTATTTATTTCGGCATCCATAGATGTGAGCCTCCAGCCCATCTCATTTCTTGGAGGGCCATGGAAGCCTCCTTTCCTTATGAGTCTGATGAAAAAAATGAGAACACAATAAATCTTGGGATCTCGGGTACCTGAGGTAGGTATTCTGACACACAAGCTGTGTTGGTAAACAAGGTGTTGGGAAGGGAGGCTCCAGGGCAGAAGTGTCGTGTTCACATAGGTGGGTGGCAAGGGGAGCAAGGTTCTCTGAGTCTGTCCTATTTCATGCTGGGTCCCAAGACCTCTCCAGCTGAGCTGTGCTCTCATGAACTCACCTTGGAAAATGAAAACAACTCCATCTGATTTTTATCCACCAAACCGGAAGTTTGGATGTTTTCAGTGGTAACGATGGTGCTGGAACTAAAGGCTGAACCCAGACTCAGGGAGCTCATTTTTGGTTTTGTGTTTGTTTGTTTGTATTTATTTACCTATTTATTTTGAGACAGGGTTTTACTAATTCACTAAGCTATCAGGACTGGGTTTGAGTTTGCAGTACTCCTGCCTCAGACTCCCAGAGTGCTGGGATTACAGGCACGTGCTGTCACATCTGGCTTATAAGAATGAGTCATATGTGTGGAAATCATGCATATGGAAGCCTTGTTAAGCTGCTTGAGGAATACACATGAGCACAGCGTCACATTTCATTACCAAGACTACCGTAGCCATTGTCGTTAGAGAGCCATTGATGGTAAGATGCACCTGTCCCTCATCCCAGCGCTGGGGGAGAGAATTTGTGCAAAGCCTGACCAGAGTGTCAGGGGAGAATGGATGCTGGGGAGAAATTTCCCCAGCAGTGTAAGACTTAGATGTCTAAGATCTTCACAAAGACATCTTCTCCAGCAACACAGATGTATCAGTGCCCTGGGGTTGTAAGGTGAAAACTGAGGGAGAATAAGCCCTTTGGAAGTATGAATCATATTCTGCCTCGAACAGATTTTCCTCAAGTGTGGACTATGAAATGGGTCATTTGTGCAGGAGCCATGGATGGGTCTTTCCTTTTTGTTTAGTGGTCACAGTGGATATGAGCTGCATTCTGGAGGTATTCTCCACTGGCTCCCCACCCCCAGCTCACGATTGTTTACCTTGAATGCTGAAATTATGACCTGATGCCCCGTACAAAGGCTGAGCTGCATAATTAATAATGCAGGTTCTTGTGATTTGGATGATATGAACTGTGTTGCTAATTATATTATTATGAATGTGGTCTAGAGTATTATTAATGCAGGAAATATCAATACTTAAAAGCTCTGGCAGTGAGAATTTTACTTTTGCAACCATGAGCTGCCCTGTGAGCACTAAATATTCTCTTACTTAGAGGCATTAAGCTGTGCTTCCTTTGAATACACTTAATTAAAAATTTCAACTTGGAAGGAGTTGTTTTGATGTAACCTCATGTGGAGTGGTCTGGGAGGGCACCATCTTTTACATAAGCACCCATGTGTTTAGCCAGGGTGTTGTTCCGCCCACGGGGTGACTTGGGAGATGAGGAAATGCTGCTCCCTGCCACTTCCACCCTCCTAGGAACAGTCTCAGTTGTGTGAACAGAAAGACAACCATGTTCAGAAACAGATCAAGGCTGCACCGTGAGGATGTGATGTGGCAGCACCATTTGATATTGCTCTTTTCATTGTTTTCTATTTTTATTATTTATTAAATTGAAACATACTTATCATTCATATTGATGTACTATAATTTTACATATTTGCACAGTGTGTAATGATCAAATTAAGGTAACCAGCATTTCTCTCTCCTTAAATACTTATCCTTGTTGTTTGAGTTCAGAACTTCCTAACTTATCTCTTCTAGCTCATTAGAACATATACTATATTGCTGGGATGGTGTCACCCCACTGTGTTCTGGAACCCTGGGACTGACTCTTCTTATGTCATTGTATTTTGGTCACTTTTTAGGAACCATTTTTTGAGGCACCATCTTGGTCAGCTGTGCAGCCAGCAGCCAGGTCTCCAGAGTCTTTTTCCGATTGATGTAGTGTTCTCATACATGATTTTGTCTTTCCCTTACGATCAGGGAAGTGGCTGTTATAAGTTCCATTTTTGCAGGTAATTCATTAAATTATTTTAATTTCAGAAACCTTCAGTCCAGACATTACTACATTTTGACAACACTGAGATTTGCTGTTAGGACCCACTGGGGTTTGAGCCTATATCTGCCCAGGCCACTTCCTGACCTTCTTCATCCCCAGGCCAGTGAATTCCATCTAAGGCAATTAACTGTCTATCATGCAATAGCATGATACTAAAGGGTTTCCTGGAATTTAAGACAAGATTTAAAAATGGGGCCATCATGGGCACACAGGAGCATACAGGCTACCTTAATCTTACCCCCTTAATGCATCTTCCTGGCTGAGTGAGATGGGGAGTTCATTTAGAGCGGTTGGAATCTGCTGCCTGCTCTCTCCCTGTGAAATTGTTGTCATCCAAGAAATGTCAAAATGGCAGAGACAGAGCAGTTTGCCATGGGAAGTGACACAGTTCCCTGAGCCACACAGGCCCCAAGAAGTCACACTAACAATCATCAGATCAGTTGCCATGAGATGCTGACACCACAGGTGAAGATTCGTGTGGTGTTAGGCTTGGGAAACTATCAGGATTATTGTTCAATACGGGGTGTTATGGAGACAACTAAACAGACATCGTCTATCAGGCTGGCAGGGAAAACAGCACCCTTCCAATGCTTGTCTCTCCAAATAATTTATTTAAGAAACTCTGTGAACCTACCTGAGTTTTCCAGTTTCAGACTTAACTAATAAAGTTGGAAATATGTTAGCATTAATATAGCTGGCACTAAAGAATAGGAAATAAATGCCTAGAAGTTTGTCAGCTTATTAATCATTCCTTTGTAAGTGTTGTTTTTACCTTCGTTGCAGCAACATCAAACCACAGTTCACTGGCTAAAGGCCAAGCTTGCTTTTGCGCTGGCATATTATAGTGTGCTCGGTTCTGCTTCTCGTCCACTTATTAATGCTGCAGGCTTCCTACAATTCAGTCTAAAAATAGCAGCAGTTCTGTGAAAAACACTGCATTTGTGCTTCAGCTCTGGTAAACCAACACAGAAGGAAGGGGGTTGTGGGGGGGGGTGTGTATGTGTGTGTACGCGCACGCGTGCATGCATGTGTGTGTATGTGGAGAATTCATTGTACTGCATAAAACCCCTAATTTACCATGCTCTTGAAAACCTTATTTTTTTGCAAGATGAAAATTAAAAGGAAAGTGGAGAGAGAAGGGTGCAGAGAGAGCTGATTTTTCCCCTTAAAAACCTAGCTCTGCATAATCTCTGTTTATTTTTAGTGTACAAAATGATCATGTAACGCTACAATGAAACCTCAGAAAATGGCTTTTATTAGAGAAGACTTTATTCCTAAATGGAACTGGGTTGTCCTCATCTCAGGTTTGATTCTGCTTTCTCTTATTAGTTAGAACTATAAAGTAGTCCTGAGAAAATCTATTGCTTAGTCTATTTCCTTACGTGTTGCGGTGGCTTCTGTATATGTTTAGACAAACCTTCCTAGATAATATTGTTCTAGTAGTAGGCTTTTCCTAGACCATATATCCCTGGTTTGAGTGTGTCTGTCCATCTACTGAGGAGGCCAGCACTCAAGTATGGATGACACCATAATCATTTCCCTAAATTCATGATTTATTTTGGGTCCAGAAAAACTTAAAGAAGACAAATGACACTTGAAAAGCCATGTGTGCCTAAGGGAGCTGCCAAGGACACAGGTGAAGAGAGTCAGGGGACACATTTCATAGTCAAAATCAAGAGCAGTAGGAGTGAGAAGGTCTCATTGCTGCACAAACAGAATAAGTGAATAGTTTGTGTATCTGACAGGTCAGGTGTTGGAATTGATGCAGAACTCCTGAGTCATATGTTGTTTGCCTTCTGGAGAAATTAAGGGAAGGAAATGTCATTTTACAACTTCACACTGATGGTGAAGAGAAATGGTAGACAGGGAAATTGTTGTTTCCTAAGCTGTTTCCGAAAGATACCACTGGGAGCCAGGGTTGCAGGGAGGTAACACAGGATCTGGGACAGGCCAGAGCTGGCCTGAGAAAAGAAGACTCGGCAACTTAATCAGCCTTGACTTCAAAACCATTTGCCAGAGGAAGAGATAACAGCTCTGTGATGGCAGCAGGAACTGGAAAGAATGTGGACTTGGGAATAATCCATTTTTTCAATAGGTATTGATTGAGCTCCTGCTCTTTGTTCAGTATCTTTCTGAGTATGTGCTCAAAATGGCAACATGACTTTCTTCGTATGGGTCTGGGAGCGAATCACTTAACTACTCTGAAAAATACTGGTGAAGGAGAATCAGAAAATGGAGATTGTAAGTCTTAACCAGTGGCATGATTTCAAAGACAAAGGGAGACAGTTTGTGAATGGTGAGTCACTTACATCTCTGTAAGCTTGAGACCACCTCACCTGTTAAAGTTTTAAAATCAAAGTCCCAAAATGACTGTGACATTTAGATGAAGCAGTAGAGAAACTAGTTGTGTGCCAGCACTCCAACATACTAGGTGGTACTTTTAGTACTCTTGTCTTCAAGAAAATACAGTCACTAGGAGAATTTCTGTGTAAGTAAATGGGGATCTATTTGTGAGTCTCTGGAACCTTCAAAGGAAGACTTTATCATGTAAAAGATTCCAAAGAAAGAAGAGATATGCTGGCCACCATTTAACCAGGGCTCCATGTTAAGTGATGTGTTTTTATCTGGAAATATACTGGCTCCGGTCATGACTGAATCTCAGTGTGTCCTTGGGGAGATCACCTTCTCCTTGGTGGGTCTGGGGCACTAATCACAGCAGTGGCTCTGTAAATCACAAAGTCCTAGGAGAGTGATAGCTTGTAAGAATTTTCCAAGAACTACCCCAACAGGACTAAGACCAGACCCACCTGAAAGCACATGTCTGATCTGAAAAGGGAAAGCTTTACCAAGTGCCACTGTATGGTGGGCACAAAAGAACCTCGCACCAGGAAAGGGCAAAGTCCAACCCGGAGCTGACCCCAGCTCACAAGGTGTATCAGCACTCTTTTAAACCCCCAGAGCTTCAGCCTCCTTGGATGAAAAAATGTTCAAGAATATTGAAGCTTTCAAAACTATAATTTTGAGAGCCTTGTCATATCTGCTTGCTGGTTTATAAATAATTTAGGAATTGCAGGCTCCATCGAAATGTAGAAGCCTTGTGTGAACTTGTGGCTGTGTTTTCTTGTCTTTCTTGCTGGAAGGCACCTGAACTACTTCTGCCAATTAAACCAGCCATCTCCCACAAATGTGCTCACCCGAAGCCCCATGCTCCTCTGAGGTCCTGATGATCCCATGCTTCTCTGTCTCTCTCTCTCTCTCTCTCTCTCTCTCTCTCTCTCTGTCACTCACTCTCTCTCCCTCCCTCTATCACACACATACACACACACACACACACACACACACACACACACACACACACACACCACACACACACACGCACACTTTAAAACAGAGTAGAGGCAGAAGCACAAGCATATTGGATCAAATCCCTGGCTGGAGCCTGGAACCGGAGCAGATTTCCAGCATCCTCTATAGCTGTTCTGCAGAGCACCCTCCTAGGGCCCAGGGATGCCTGCAGAGTGCAAATACTGAGATGAGACCCACGGAGCAAGCTGGAAAGGGAAGCTCCCCACAGAGACAGAGGAGGGGGAAAGCCACCGTCTGTGGTTCCTCCTGAGACTTCCAACACTCTTTGAGGGGCGATGTGCACAAAACAGCATGGGATGCACCATTTTGAGTGACGCCAGAGAATGACTGATGGGTGTGGCTCTCAGCTCCTGCTTGGTTCTGTCAGGGCCAGAGAGCACAGCTGACTCTGCTGTCTCACTGCTCGGAAAAGACACTGAGAGGACCTTTCCCACCTTCATTTTGCTTTCACTCGTTTTTCTGCCTCACTACTGATGCCAAGTCCTGATGACGAGGCTGATCCACTGTCCTGTGCTCTAGAATCCCTGCTTCTCAGGAAGCAGATGTACTCAGCTTATTATAACATGGGCTGGTACCATCACACACAAGGGCACAAAAATTCAGTGTTGGAGACTGAGTCAGTCTCAAGGTCAAGTTCAAGGAGATCAAAACTAACCAAGCTGCATGACCTTGAACTCGGTCTCTTCGGTCTTGTTTTGGTCATCTGTGGATCTGTACTGCGAGAATTAAGTGAGGAAACCCGTGCAGTAAATACCAGCTAGTCATGGTTAGAGGTAGTGAGGAATTTGTTAACAAGTTCCACAAGTTTTGTGATTGTAGTTTTCTGCCCTTATGCAGCCTTTTCAAAAATACTTGGATATATTGAATACATTGAAATATGACAGCCAAGAGTTTTTGCTTAGACCACAGCCCACACTAACAGGAACAGTAATGTCCACATTCTTTTTTGCATCCTCAGCTTGTGAGGTTTAGTGAAACTGGGCTCTGTCCATAACATCCTGACATTCTCTAGGCTCCCGTTCATCTGTCCTCAGGCCTTGCCCTTTATGAATTTCTCTTCACCAATCTAAGCTTTCCTCTTACAATCTCGTCATCCTCCAGGCCCTCCCAATGCTGGCTGATCACATCCTCCACCCACATCTTCCTGCTGCAGAGGTCCGTACAGTAACATGCCTCTGCCTGAGCTGCCTGTGTCTCAATCACTCAAAACAAAGGTTCACATCCCCTTTATTTGCATGAGAGGAGTTACTAGGGACTAAACCATGGACCTTCACCCTGAGCTGCATTTCCAGCCCTTTTTTATTTTGCTGAGCTGCCAGGCTGAGCTTAAATGTGCAGCCCTCTTGCCTCAGCCTGCCAGTGTGCTGGGATTACAAGAGTGTGCTAGCACACCTGGCTAAGATCTCTTTTATGGCACTACTGATGTGGCAGAGAGCCTGAGGTCCCCATGTCCAAAGACAAGAGGCTTCAGCTTTAGGATACAGAAAGGGGGAGAGGGAAGGACCGAGGGACACAGAGAGAGAGAGAGAATATCCAGTCACCCACCATTTCCCTGCTCCATCCAGGCCCCAAACAATTGGATGG
Source organism: Petromus typicus (assembly GCA_004026965.1). Lineage (NCBI taxonomy): Eukaryota > Metazoa > Chordata > Mammalia > Rodentia > Petromuridae > Petromus > Petromus typicus. Next base: position 32,105 of record PVIR01012034.1, on the reverse strand, counting down.
TGCCCACCATGGTGAGGTCAGACCTTGGTCACTTAGCACTGGAGAATGTGCCAGTCTCCTCGGAAAACACCCTCACAGACATCCAGAGATTGGTATGACTGGCCTCGCTCTGCTTTGACCTAGCAAAGTCAGCACTTAAAATCCACCATCACACACTCTTGGGGTTCTCTGAGGCCCCTGTGCCTCGACACAGCCTGACATCCCTGATCTGAGGCACTAGGACGTGGGTGTCATGACAGAGCCATTATTCTTCCTTTGGCCAAGGCATTCATCTTCCCACTCCTCCCAACCCCAGTGCATCCATCCTGTTCTCCCCTCCTCTGTCTCTCTGTCTATCTGTCTGTCTGACTCTCTGCCTCATACTCACACTAATATAGTATATTTGGTATCTATCATTTATTTATTTTTTGTCTCCTTCACTATAGTGTCATTCTGTGAAGAGCAGTAATTTTCTTCATTTCTGTCTATGAGTTCCCAGCACCTGTCAAATATGGCCATTAAGTGTGTGTTGAATGAGTGAGTGAATGGATGTATAAAGTGCATGCTGTTTCTGCACAGCTACCACTTGAACCTGCTTTCTGCAGCCTCCCTTCTGTCCTGGGCAGGGATCAGCTACGTTCTAGGGTTGTATGAACAGCGAGGAGGGGATCCAGGGGAGCTGAGTCTCTGAGTGCTTCATTCTTGAGAAATCACTTTTCCTGCAAGTTGGAGCAGAACTGAAGGGCTTTTGCCTAGTAGAAGCTCTCGGGAAGGGTCACTGGGTACACAGGGCCCACCACAGCCAGAGAGGCTCAGACCAGCAAGCCTAGAGTGCTGCCCTGAAAATCAGAAGGCTCGGGTGGGTCCTGCAGGTATTAGCAGCAGGGCACGAGGCAGCACAGCACTGAGTTAAGGTTCAGGAGGGATTACAACTGCACAAATATGACAGCCATGTTCTTTGGAAACTCACCAACAGCTCCCAAGGACCATATCCCAATTCCCTTATTCACAATATTGAGACAATAAGACCCCTTTGTAAACATTTGTGTTTAAATGCTACTGCAAAAGCAGTTTCTCACTTCCCTGGGAAAATGAATCCATCTACCAGGGAAGCCATTCTGTCTCCTGAGCAAGGGACAGACACCTACAGCTGCTTCCAGTATCACAGTCACCAGCTCTACCCTGCTTGGTCACTCTGGACAGCCAGTAGTGGCCTTTTGGGATATTTGCTGCTTTTGTTTCACCAAACACATAAAATGCTTTGCTCATGCTTGGGTGAAAGGAAACCACTGAGGCTTCTACCATGTTTCAGTCCAGTGCTCACTTTGAGTTTACTCCTGCTCTCTCAGCTCTTTTGCAAGAATATTCTCTCTGAGACATCCTCCCTAACACTGTCCTGGCATCTTCTCCTCTTCCTGGTAACCCTACCCAACATCCTTTGCCCCTTTCCTTTAGAACCAATTGCTCTTTTGGAACTTTGTGGTGGAGGGAGTTACTGGGGATTGAAAAAAAATTTAGGAACCAGGACACCAGCCGGCTCTCTAATTTTTCAGGGTAGTATAGAGAGGATGTGATCATAGTTAATTTCATACGTCATCTTAGCCAGCCTGCCACACCAGCTATTTAGTCAAACACACATTTAAGGGTCATTGTGAAGGTATTTTGCAAATGTGGATTCATCTATGATCAGTGGACTCTAAGCAAAGCAGGTTACTCTCAGTAAGGTGGGTGGGCCTTGTGCAATCAGGCAAAGGCCTTGGAGCACAGTCTACAGAAGAGGTAAGTCTGCCTCAAAACTGCAGCCTTTTCTCTGGCCTGACAATCTATGAGTTTTACACTCTGTCCTGTTATCACGTGATCCAACTTATTAAATGTACACAGGCAAACACACACTCTAGGGGTTTTGTTTCCCTCTAGAGCCCTAGTTAATGAAGGCCCAGCAATGGGTCAAGAATTTTTTAAATTTACCTGAAATTTTCTCACAACCCTGCATGGCACAGACAGTGCTCCCTAGGCAGTGATTGCAGGTATATGGATTCTTCTCCCTTTCGTAGCAGCTAGCTACCATGCTGTGCAATTTAGAGCTACTGCTGCAACATACCGAGGGAGGCTTTGAGGCAATGACCCAAGGGTCAGAGCAAGTCTTACATGGGACAAGCACAGGAAGCAACACTCTACACATCACTGCCATTCAACCCCAAAGTTGAAATTTTGGGTTGTATATCTACTTAAGGGGTGACTGAAGACAATGTTGAATGTATACATTTTAAAAAATATATTCCAATCAAAAACATATTGCCTTGTATTCCCCTCAGCATCCTCCCCCTGGCTTCACATACATTTATCTGTTCTTCCTGCCACCTTCTAGACCATTCTGGAAGTCCTCCTTCATGAATGTCTTTATAAGGTGTGATCGGAAATGAAGTGTTGCTCTCAAGTGCCATCCAACCAGAAGGCAGGGTCATAAAAACACGATGGTGCTGTCTCCACCTACCTTAATCCCTGGACCTGGCCACCTGCAGTTTCTAGCTCTTCTCCAAGGTCAAAATGACAAAGTAAGATAAAAGTATTGAATCCATTCAGGACATTGAGGCAGCACAGCCTGGGGAACACTGCTAAAGACACCACACAAAAGGGCTTCCAGAACCACCTCAGAGAGCTGGAAGGGTGATGTAAAGGATGTGTTCAAAGCAAGAGAAGTATTTTGAGTAAGATTAATGGCAGTCTGTCTTTTATTGTAATATTTTTTAAAATTTAAGTATACACGGTAATTTTCAATTACATCATGTACACAGACATACCGATATAGACATATGTATGTGCACATGTGTGCATGGAGTAAGCAATATCTGTAACATTTTCATGAGTATATCCTGACAAGTTTAAAAACAACCTCTGGGACACCCCTGCCTCTTGGATCCATTATACTTCTGTCACAGTAAAAGTACAGGAAGTGTTTCTCCTTTGCTAGGACCTAGTTAAGTACTTGAAATAGATTTTCTTGCTTCTCTTACTATCCAAATTATTTTGGTATTATTATTATCTCAGTTTGGCAGATAAGGAAACCAAACACTAAAGACTAAGTCCTTTACCCAAGATCCTGTTAATTAAGTTATGAAGCAGCTGGAATGTGAGCCCAAGCCAGTGCTAAACTGCTGTACACGAGGTTCCTATACACTCTATATACTCCTATCCTTACCTGGCCTAATTTTTTACAAACTATGTATGTCAGTCAGAATCTCCTAGGCATAAAAAGAAACAAACAAACTCATACCAGGTAATTCTCAAGAGGAAATTTTATATGACAAATGATCCATCAGGAGGTTGGAGCTGGACAAGCAAGCAGACGAAGATGAGATGTTCACCTGGGACCTTAGCATGTGTCATTATTTGTAAGTAAGATCTTTGCAGATGTCGTTAAAGGATATAAAAGTGAGAATATTTAGAGTGTTCTCCAGATCCAGTTCCTTTGCCCTTTGAAGAAGGCAGGGTATGGAGACACAGGTTAACATGCACTGTGAAGATAGGAATAGAATGGGAATGACGGAGCTACAAATCAAGGAGTATCAACCACTGCTGGAGTCCTCGGAGGGAGGAGAAGATGGGAAAGATTCATCAATGTTTGGAGGCAGTAGCGCCCAAGGACACTTCAAGACTTCTAGCCTCCAGAATGAGAGAAAAAAAATTGTATGATATCAAGCTAACCAGTGTGCATTACCTGGATCTGGTAGTCCTGGAAAACTAATGTAGCCTTTTTTTTTTTTTCCTCCAACAAACCAAACCTCACCTGAATCCACTTAGCAAAGGCAGCTAGAAAATCCTGTACTGTGGCCTCGCCATTGCAATACAGAGTAGGAAGAAGTGCATAGAACTAAGAGCAAAGAAGCAATTGCTTGTGCCTAGAGACAGTGGAGGAATTATGCCCATGTGATGGAAAGGAAAAAGAAGGAACACTGGGAGCTTAGCACAGGCTGATCACTCACAAGCCTGATGAGTGCCACAGAGATCAAGAACTTGCCATCTCCTAGGGCTACTCCAGCTCCACAACACAGCCCGGCACTTGGCTCCCAGGTAGGTCAGAGATACCATAAGTGCTGCTGGTGCTCAGCTGTCAGTGGCCTCCAAGTGATATCAAAGAAAAGATATTGAAATGTACGGCCTGCCCTCTCTGAAAGGGTGATGGTCCCTTCAAGAACAGAGTGACAGCTGCTGTCTGGAGAAGCCAGCTGTCAACTATCACCACCCTCCTCTCCCTGAACACAGAGGCCCCCAGTCCCCAGAGTGCATGGGGTGAGATAATGTTGAGTAATCAATTTGCAAAAACAGTTGAGGAAATGCAAAGGCTGTTTTGGTTGCATCTTCAGATAAAAGGGATGATATTTTGAATTTGACAACCAATCCACCTTTAATCCTATCAGGAAATAAACTCAAATCATAATCTGATGCCTTGGAATTGCATAGCTTCTGAGCAAAGTATTTCTTTCTGTGGCTTCTTTTTCCTTTCTAAGGCAGAGTGGGTTTAGCTATATAGAAGCCTGTTACTCATTCTTATCTGCTTCTGGGTGGAGCTTCTTTGCTGTGTGTGTGTGTGTGTGTGTGTGTTTTCTTTTAAATTTTATATTTTAGCTATTTCTATCACTTTGATACAAGGTCTGTTTTTCTAATATGTTTCTTAATTAGGAGAAACTTCTCAACCCTTAGATAAGAGTAGTTTTAAATCTCCCTCTACCTTTTAATATTTTTAAAACTCAGATTAGCCAGACAATAAGTTACTGGGCCAAAAGTGAACTGTGGTTTGTATATCAGAGCCTTCAGTTTTTATTTCCGGATTGTACATATGCACTACTGTCAGACATTTGCTACTAGAATGCCAGGAGCCATCACCCTGGTTAGTGCTCTAGTGACCCCAAGTCTCAGGAAGATCATACAGCTCGCCTCGCTTCATAGTGTAGCTTTACAGTCTCATCTCACCTTGATCTTCTGGCTTCTGCCTGGGCCATTGATATAACAAGTGTTCTTTAGAGAACAATGCCTATATTTGGAGTCCTGGCCTTCTTCAGGGCTTTGCAATAAAGGCTGACATAGGCTGTTTCACACCACCCAAGATAAGCATCCTCTGTCCTCCCTATGGATGAGGAAACAGATTCAGCTGAAGGCCTTGGACAAGAACACAGGGATAGGATAAATTAACAGATCTTGAGATTCAAACCCAGGTGCACCTTTTTCCAAAGTTGAACCCTCTTGTGTCACCTGCCCCTCTAGGTACAGATCAGTCCATAGGCGTGGAGCTACGTAGACAGAGAAAGTCTTTGAACTGGGTGTCTTACAAGCAATTTAAGCCACTCATGTTCACAGAGATAAACAATACAACAGAGTTAATAGCCCAGGGCTGGCGTCACACAGAGTCCACTGAACCTCTCCCATGGCCTTCAGAAAGCTGTAATGCCTTGGATACATTGTACATATTTCTCTATTATCAGTTCTGGATGACTTAATGGCTCTGGGTCTGAATTTCCTCACCTGTAAAAATGGGCTAGGAGGTGATAAGAGTTAATGGTACAATTAGTATGTGTAAGGTACATATTCCAGGGATAGACATAGACTAGGCACTTCATAGCTATTACTAAGTTATGACTCAACAAATATTTGCTTATCCCTGATACCATGTTAAATAAAAGGGAGAGAGAACTAAAACATGGCTCAGCATAGATAAGGAGATAAACAAGTCCACAAGACAAGAAAATTCCCAATGTCCTTGTGAAGTGCAGTGAGTGAGAAAGACTGAATTTGGATAGAGAGGTTTTCTTTCTTTACATTTTTTAAGAGAAAAGAAAAATTCTATGATTGCTCAAGAAATAGATCTGTTGTGAGCTTTGGAAATTCTGTTCACATGTATTATAGGATAGCTATTGATACATTTTATTTTTTCAATAAATATATGATCTAAAAAACCAAAACACAGCTACTGATGGGGAGCAATAACAACTATACAGAGGCAAAGAATCTCTCATAGATTAAGATGGGCCAAAAAAGCCTGGGCTGCTGAACCCTAGAGGACCACTGTAGTCCAGAGTCATGTGACCCTGGGATTTTCAGATCAGCCCACTCACTGCAAAGTCCTGTCAGCATGATAAAGACATTCACCTGGAATAGAAATCAACTGTCCTTCAGAATGGGATTTAGTTCATCTGACATCTTTTGGTGCAAAGTGTTCCTTATGTGGGACATGGTGAATGGAATAGTGGACTGCCTCAAGCTCTTTGAGTTGCAAAGACACAACCAGGTTGGAACAGCGCTGGCTTAAACCAGAGGTCCACAAGTTTCTATGCAGGCCAGGAGAGGAAATATGTTTGAGCATGTAGACTTGTCTTTGTTACTTCTCTCATTGCTGAGACAAAATACTCAACACCCTCAAATTAAGGGAAGAAAGGTAAAGATTTCACTCCATAGTCAGCTGGCTCCAAGGCGGGGTGGCATGGAAGAGGGGCCTCACCAAGGAGAGACAGTTGGCAGAGAGCAGAAAGTAACAAAGCAAGCAAGCAAGGAGGCTTAGCAGCTTTTTCTGTGCTTATATATTCTCCCTGGATTCCTGGGATTGGGACCGTGCCAAACCAATCAGTGGTCTGATTTGGTAATCGCACACCCTTGATCCTAGCGTTGCACTATCAGTGACACGCTGAGCCACCTCTGAAGCTCCACCTATGATGGCAGGAGGATTTTGAGGGACATGTAGACACAGTATAACAGGGTTCCACGGACTCTACCCAGCTATTTGACTTTGTAGCACCCCAATGCCTTCTCCAGGACAGCAGCTTTGCTGTACTCTGACAAACTCCTCAATGCTCTGTGTTGCAAAAGAATGTGCATGAGTATGCAACCAACAAGAGTCAAATTATCAGGGATGGTTATCAACTGTAAAATGTATAAATATGCAAAGATGATTTAACCTACTGTCTACATTTGCTAGGCCCTCTGTGAGTATGAAAAGGGAAGAATCGTGGGATGCAGCTAAGATCTTCATGCCTGGCCAGGACTTCTGAGTGCATTTTAACCAAGCTTTCTACAGAACAGAGGCAATCAGTCACTTATCTCATAGATGAATGGATCACCTCAAAGCCCATGGACTATGGCTGATCTGTCTGCCACTAACAAAGGGCTCCTTACCATTAATCTGGTCAAGCTGTCTATTAGCCATCCAGCCACCTCTCCATCCATTCATCCATTCAGCAAGTCCTGATCATGATTACAGAGCTGCACACCAAAGAGTCTGTGTGGGGCCAGAGTCACAGAAAGTGAAATTGAACCAAGGGGAGCACTCCTAGCCTAAAACTCTCTTTATCTGTAAAATGGTGTCTTGCAGCTTTGCCAGAGTGAGCAGTGGCTTTCTCTGATGCACTGAGCAGCCTTGGCAGACATCACATCTTCAGGGCCTTCATATTCAAAGGAGATGTTAGGCCTTGGTGGTCTGATCCTAGCCTTTCCCAGCATCCTGGGATTCCTCCTGCTACCCCAAATCCCACTAAGGGAGGAGAAGTCACCATGTTGCACCCATGTGTGAAGCAGCAGCAGAGGTTGCAGATGCTGCCAATGTACTGAACGTGGTCTTTCATGTCAAGCAAAGGACCTGGTCCCCCAGGAATGTTGCAACAGACTCAGCTTTACAGATAAAACTGTTCTTCAAAATAGAAGATCTTGTATTCATTCCATTGTTGTGCATATGGGGAGTGTGTGTGTGTGTGTGTGTGTGTGTGTGTGTGTGTGTGTGTGTGTGTGTGTGATGGTGAAAAGTACTTATATAATAGTCTGGTTCCTTACACACAGTGGACTCTTAACTGGAGTCTATGTGTGGGACTGGAGAGGATTCATCAGTCTCCAGAAATTTTGCATACAAAATGAAAGACAGGCTGTATTACCTCTGCCTGATTCTCAAGAGGATGTGGACTTCAGGGAGAGAAGGAGAAGATGTGCTGAGTGGCCACAGCAGCCCACTCCCTCTACTGCCATCCTGATTTTATTTCACAATGCCCCAGTCTGTGCTTCTGCCAAGATGCAAGGGCTCTCTGCCTGCCTGAGAAGACGGCTCTTCTCTGAGTTAGTTCTGCCACCTACAGCATGTAGCCTAGCACACCCACAGTCTCCACAGGCAAACGAAGCCTCATCTGCATACGTGAATAAGGGGAGGGCTGCCTCTCCAACCAGGGGCTCTGCACAGCACAGACTGCTTTGGGGATTTCTGATTAACATTCAGAGATGCAAGTTCCTTTGGGGTGGGTTACAATGATGGGAAGATATTTTTACATTAAAAGGGAAAGGATAGATTCTGGGGATTATCTCTTGAAAAAAACTGTTACCCAAAACCCAGAGAGGAAAGGCAGTGTAAAAAAGAGAGATAATGAGCTCCCAGTTCCTCACAATAAATGTAGCTCTCTTCATCACATCCTGTTTGATGCTGGTAGCCTTTTCTAGGTACAAACAAGTCATCTTTGTCATCTAATTTGTCAGAGAATGAAAAATACTAGATGCAATTACGTGAGATGCTCGAACTGCGCACTTGGAGTACATTTCTTAATGTGCTTAAATAATTTTTAAAGGGACATATTGTCCTTGAGGGCTGAGATTGTGTTATTCTCCTCTTTGCAGTCCCGTTGCCCAGGTAGAGTGCCTGACACTCAGGAGAAAGTTCCACAAATGTTTACTGGTTTAAGTAATACCGATGAGGGGAGTTTTGTAATCTGTGTTGTGCTTGCTCATGTACAGTGATAATATCTGCAGATTGTTGAACTCTGATCCATTAAACACAATGTCTCAGATTCTTGGTACAAGGACAATGGGGATTGTTTTCCATGGGAAACAGAGACCGAGTGTCATAGTAATCCAAGGACACACGACTGAAGAGCTTCAACCACCCCACACCACTTACCTTATAAATTCCTGTGGTCTGCACTCCAACTATATATTTCCTGTGCATTGTAAACTCATTTGTAATGAAAAGAAAATAGAACAAAAGGAAATGGTTTAAAAGCCTTTTTGAGCTCAATTAAGTAAAGTTTCCCAGCTCCTAGAATTTCTGGGAAGGCATTTCTTCCATCTTCGACAGTAGATTCAAACTGCTCTAGAGCCTACTTTGCTAGGAGAACATTCCATCCTCATATCTACTTATAGAGATGATCTGAGATGAGATTTGGATTTCCACTGTGAAATCTTTCACTCCATTTTGTCTAGAGAGCAAGAAGGACTGTAATTTTCCCATAGTTTGGTTTCCATTGAGGAATTCTTTTTTTTTTTAATCTTTATTGGTACATTAAATATACACATCATGATTGCACTCCATAATGGGGATTTGTACCAGTATAAGACACAACTTAATTCTCATTTTTTCCCATAGCTCTATGAGGAATTCTTAATAGGGGAAAAGGATCCTTCACTTTGTTGAAACACATGGGTTTTTACTTATTAACACATTAGAGTTTAAATAAAAAACTGTATAGTAATCAAGGAAGTGCATAAGAGTGAAGATCAGGGTCTCATTATTTTACTGGATTACATACAATGGGTTCCTGAAGGTGGGGTGGGTTTGTCTTCATGACCCATGTAGTAACTGGGTTCCGTAGCTTCTGTGGCACCAACTTAGCCTGCTCCTGAAGAGAGCTAACTCCATCTTCAAAGACCTGCACGCATTTGCAAGAGAGAGGAGAAGGAAAGTGAAAGAGGACAGAAAGCTGTTTGGCCTCTCTGAGAGGTCAAGGTGAAGGGTGATGTAAAGAAGGGGTTCGGAAGGAAGACATGGCAATGGGGCGAGAGACTGCACTTCTGTCGCACACAGTAGGACAATGTTTTCTGCTTGAGCAGATGCAATGCCAATATCTGTATTGCTGTAATTGATTAATCGTGACAGCGATTTGTGTATCAACACAAATTATAGTTATGATTCTCTCAGATACAGAATCTTCAATATAGTGGCATTCTGAAGACATTCAGAAAAATCTAACATAATCCTAAACAGTTTTACCTTCTTGTTTCATTCATTGAACTTTATCATCAGATGTCTTGGGCCAAAGTAAAGGTGAAAATGCTAATCAAAGGAGGAAACAACGTGACTGTACGTAAGACAGTCAGGTGAGGCCTCCCACCTCGAGTGGTTGTTAGCATACATAACTTTGTCATCATGTGTAAAATTCAAATGACTTCATGAATAAAAAGAAAAGGGCATTCATCATCTGTCTTTAGAAAAACTGAGATCTACAGATTTGTAGACTTGTCACTCTGTTCTCCAAACTAAAAGATACATTTCATGGCCAGATAATCTGCATATGCAAGTGTTGTAATGCATAGTGTGTGGTTATACAAACAGGAACAACAGCCGGAGCCAGAGCAGAAATCAAGTGTGCTGCTCTCCGTAGAAAGAGGCATCTGAATTTATAATAGAGCTACATATATCTAACTCACAGTCTGTACAGAAGGAGTGTGTGTGTGTGTGTGTGTAAATCATATCCAGGTGTAACACTGTTGTAAATGCTACCAAATTGGATGGGTATAGTCAAGCGTTGGTAATATTTCTCCTCCTAACTTACATAAAGAAATCAATACCAGAGAAAGAAAAAAAACGTACCCATAGACTGACTAATTGATTCCAGCTATTAACAAGACTTATTGTAATTAATACCATGAAGTTTCAGAAAACTGTTGTCTTTGGATTCTTTGCAGTTGTGTGTAATACTGGAGCCAATGCAGGAGCTGATGTCAAGACATAAAACCTACAACCTCAGTCCCCGAGACTGCCTCAAGACCTGCTTGTTTCAGAAGTGGCAGCGGATGGTGGCACCGCCAGGTACACTCTTGCTCTTTGCTCTCTTTCTGCATACATTTTCAGAAGCATCATCTGAGGAGGAAGTGATGTGGAAAGGAAAGAAAGGATCATATAAATATCTGGAAAAGTTATTTATTCAGCCCATTCTGAGCACGATATTGGACAGAGATATGAAACATTAAAAAGGCAAACATCCTCAGGAATCTCCTTGCTTGCCAGATTAGAACCTAAAACACAGAAAAGCAAAATTATTTGTTCAAGGTCATCCTGAAGGTGATTTGGGAAAGACACGATCAGAACCATAGTTTCCTGTCTTCTAACCGCTATCTTCTTATAAATGTTTTCTGATTTGGGTTTTTGAGAGTGTTAGAAAGTATTGAAAGAAGAAAGGGAGTATGACAAGAGATGAGGAAGAAGGGAGGGACAGAAGTAGGGAAGGTAAGTAAAGTTTGCTCGTTTTACTAAAGATACATTATATTCAAATGTACCCTGATCGTAAAGAGAATACATTGAAGATTCCATTTCCTTCCAGTCCCTAGACTGCAGTTTAGATACTGAAGCCTCCTGCTGGGGTTCTGAAATTACTACTTCAAGTCATCGTTAATTGTCTTTCTGTGTAATACATTTTCACTCCCAGGCTTGTGATGAGCCTCACTGATCATAAAAGCAAAACATATCCACTCACTAAAAATTGTTTTATAAAAAGTAATTATTAACATGAGGCGCATAGCTCTCTGAATCACAAAATATAATGGTCACTTTCCACTGGTAATTGGCCAGGGGCTTTATATAGAATGAATATAGGAGATTTAACCAAATACATGCTTCAAAAGCTGAAAAAAATAAATGTTATTTCATATAACACAGTTGCATATTCATCTTGTGGGAATATTACGTATTTAGAATGTTCTTTTTTGAACATAACAGGTGCTTCCACTGGCTTTATTTTCTCTTTCACTATCAATAAGCATTCATGAGAAAAAAACTTTGATGCATTCACTGAATAGTTTGAGCACCAATATTTTCCCAAATACACTTGGCATAGCTTGCATTACTCATTCCTTTTTCACATTGTTTATTGAGTTCTAGCCATAGGGAATGCACAAAACTGAAGTCGATAGTAAAAAGTATTGACTCTACATAGTAATTTTAGGAGATATTTTGTCCTCATTTTGTACAGTGAGCCTGAGACTTAGAGGTGTAATTTAACAAAGTCAGTATCATAGCTAAGAAATGAAAAGGGATACTCTTAACTGCCACTTCCAATTTATTCAATAACTACATGGAAATGATTTTCAAAGATTTTTCACCAGAAAAAAAAACAAAGATTATAACATCAGTACCTAATTTTCAGGCATTTATGAATATAAAAACAGTTAATCCGTAGGAGACATTAAGAAGAGTTAAAATTAAACAAACAAGAAAACAAGTCGCATTTCTCTTACCACACATTTCCAAGGACTTCAGTATTTCCAGTAGGGTGGTACTCAGGTTTCAGATATCTTTCTCTTTTTCTTAAGGAAATCTAAATTCCTTACATTAACATGTTAGCTATATCATGCTGAGACATTTGAAGCAGAGTTTTGAAGTTAGTAGCAGTCATTACACACCAAAACCTTAACCATAGGAATTCCTACAGACATCAGGAATACTTAAGCTTTTACATAACCTAGGCAACTGATGATTTTTCTTTTTCTTTTTCCTTTTTTCTTTTTCCTTTTTTCTTTTGAGACTATCAAGTTGTAATGGAGGTGGGATGCAATGTAACATCTGGCCAGTAGGTGCCACTGCTGAGTACTGGTTCACTAATTTATGCTTAGACCTAACTTCTCACATTTCACACCTCCTGTGAATCTTAAGGATACCTTTTATTTTATGTTTGTCTGCTTTCTTGCTTTTTTATAAAAACAAAGTAGTTGGGGGGTAAATTCTCGAATTTCTGATCGTAAAAAATTTAAATTTAATTATTTAAAACTAGTTATTTGCAGCGCCTATTAGTAAAACACAAACAAAATTAGAAAGAACAATTAAATATAAATCATTTTGTCTTCATCCCAAAGAAAAGAATTTCACACATTTTGTGCTAAAAATAAATGTGCAGCTTTCTCCTTTTATTTTGTTTATCAAGTTGTGAGAAATGGGAAAATTTTAAATGTCCAACTTTCCTAATTTGTCCAGTAGAGGGATGCTGACGGTGGCCTTGATGCTTTGGCCGTAGAACTGACCCATCTTCTCTTTTCTGTACTGCAGCAGAACCCACAAGGCAACCAACAACCAAACGGAGAAAACGGAAAAATTCCACCAGCAGCACCTCCAACAGCAGCGCTGGGAACAACGCTAACAGCACGGGCAGCAAGAAGAAGACGACAGCTGCAAACCTGAGTCTGCCCACTCAGGTACCTGTAAGTCTCACTTTCCTCTTAGGCCTGAAGTCTTGCCTTTGCCTGTGTCCGGGCAGGTTGGAGATGCGCGAGGGGAGGGTCCGGAGACAGGTGGGGGCCGGGGGGGGGAGGGGAGGGCTATGTCCTGAAACTTACCCTGCAAACTGCAAACCAGGAGGGAATATTAAAGGTCCTTGATGTAAGGCAACCTGAAAAGCACTCAGAATCGCAAACAGGAGCTATATTGCTGAAGGTTTAGAGTAGCACTCTGCAGTATGTCTGCTGGCATGTTAGGCCCTCTGGCAGCAGCATCGCAGACCCCGTGTGCCCACCGGAATCACCCCCAGAGCTCAGACTCCAAGCTGTGATTCGGCTGAGACGCCTCAATACCGGTGTCCCTTGTATTTTAAGTCTGAAGTATTCAACTTGCAGCCAGTAAATATGCAGCTCCATGGTTTTCGTTTTACCCACTTCATTAGCTCAGGGAAAGAGGATCAGTTGCTGGTTTAGTCTCAACTGTCTTCGCTTTCATCTTGGGGTCTAGTCAAAGGCCACTTGCAATCGGACTTCGTGCAACTCTGAAACTGGTAGCAGAGGGCTGCCCCGAGTGACGTAGGCTGGCAGGGAACTGTCTCATCACCTATTACTTCCTCTCCAGCTGTCCCTCCCGGCCCCTCCCTTCCCTCCTCCAGATTCCCAGGCCCAGTGTCAGACTCGCTTTACGTTCTCCTACTCTTGGCAGCATCTGCTGTCCCTTCACCCCTCTCTAGTTCCTTGTGGGTTCTCTGTCTCTCCTCTGTCACATCAATCTGTCACCAGGTATATGACTTCATTTGAACCCCGACCCTTCCTCGGTGCTTTGTGGACACTCTGAATGCTGTGTCTTTGGAGACGCTCCCTATTTCTCGTCGCTCCCCTATGCCCACACAGTTTTCCTTTTCTCACTTCCCCATACTTTCCTCTCCAGATCTGTTGTCTGCACCTGTCTTGTCCTGATCTTTCTCCATCTCTCTACATGTAAGAGTGGACTTTTACGCAGAAACTCCCCACTTCTTTCCAAACATACCCTTCAAATCTATCTCCTGCCCCCACTTTCCCCCACTTTCTATGGTTCTGTTTTCTTTAGACAAAACCAAGCTCAACAGTCCCTAGAGGTGTTCTGGGGCCCTGGAGCTATTCTCCTGTCGTCTATGGATGAGGTGCAGCTTCTACATCCACTACATAGGAAGAAAGGACCATGGATATAATGATCCATCAGCTATGAAAGGCACCATTTTAATTTTTGTAACCGCTAAGAGTTGTCCTTAGCGAAGACTCAAAATATCCTCAAAAGTTCTCTGTTTTCTGAATGGGCCTTTACATCTATCCGTCCTGAAGGTCAGAAGGAAAAAAATCAAAGAAGAAAAACTTGAGAATTTTTATTAATATCTCACAAAGTTTTGTCCAGTCCTGGTTAAACTGGAAAAGACCAAGAGAAAATGGACTGATATAGATGAATTATCTCCAAAAGTACACACTAGGAGAACATTTATTTCTCTCATTCTGGACTTTTGGAAACTAATATTTCTTAGCTTCTTCTAACAAATGAAGAAAGTGCACTTCAGATAATTATTTGAGACCCTAAGAGACATGGTGGCTATAGGAGTTAGTTCAACAACTGTCTTCTGAGGTCCTGCTATGTGTACCTCACAGGATGCCAGCTATTGGCAGTACCAAGATTTTTTTTAATTAAAAAAAGGAAGAAAGCACAGATCCAAGCCTGTCCTTAGAGCTCACTGTCTGACCCAGGGGTAACAAAGAGATCTCTCTCCTGCTGGCTCACATGGCCTGGTGCAGGAAAGCTCTGAGGCCTGGCCTGGGCTCCGGAACTGCCCACTAGTAGTTTATAGAAGCAGAGAGCAGAGATCTCCATGTTGTATGCTTTGACACACCTGATCTAGTTGGAACCACTTCACTTTTATTCTAATGAACACAGCATTTGCTCTCCTCCATGATACCCCATCCATTAGATCAACTACTGTAATTCAGGGAGGGCCCCTGTGTCAGGTGGAGTTTTTCAAGAGTTGAGACCTATCCTATTTCATGTGAACAAGGCACCACTAGAAATGGAGAGCTGCATTCCAGCACTATTCCCACACCATGCAATTAAAGTTGACTTCATTAAGTAAAACTTGCAAGTGGCCCAAAGAGGCAGAGGAGACAACCAGGAAAGGGAAGTATGTCTATACTTAGGTGTCTTTGAGTTGAATGGATGTGTGCTGATAAGCCTGGGACCGCTTGTAGTTACTGCATCTTTTAATCCTGTCTACTGTATCCCCAAACCACCCTGCAATTTAAATGGAGACCCTGTGTGCAGGCATTAGCCTGGTCCGACGACACAGACGTGGTCTGCATGGCTGCTGCGGCAGCAGTGTGCGTGCGGGTCAGGACTAGGGTTTAACCCTTGGATTCTGCTTCTCACTCCATGAGCAGGGGCTAGGAGCCATCCCGAACTGCAGCCTCAACCCTGGGAGGGATGGAGACCTGTGTCATTCAACAGCAGTGACCCCTTCTGGCCAATTTAAGGAGAAGCATTGAGGGGCCCTGAAAGGAGTCACTTCCAGTCCTCCTCAGAGGTTGGTGGTCCTTGCACGGGGGATTAGTGAGAAGATGTGAGGTGGGCAAAAGCTGGTGCTGCCTTAAGGCTCCGGCTCAGAGGCTGAGGTCAGCCTCTGGGGTGCTGAGGGCACGTGGGCTGCACAGGTGGAACATTGTTGCCTCTTGAGGGACAAGCCAGGTAGACTTGGGGTTTTTGCCATTGTGGGGATTTCTAAAGACAGGAGGGTGGGGAAAATGGAGCTTGCATCCCCTGGCTAGAAGCAGCCAAGAATGTACATTGTGTCTCTGTTTTGTGTGAAGGCAACAGATCAAGACAGCCAGAGCAGGGAGTCATTATCCAAGTGTCAAGCTTTGGAATAACCAAGTACAAATGTGCAAATAAACTTGCAAGTGGCCTCGAGTATCTACGTACTTAGTCATTTTATAGATTTTCACTTGTATGTTGTGCAACACCACACACATATACACCTCACACAATGCATCTGGTCATTAATAATTTTTATAATTAGGAAAGTAAATGCAGCCTCTCTCTGAAAACTTAGGATGGTTAAAAACACCTATGGCTGGACATCTTTTCCAGTTGTCCATAGAAAAAGATCGACCACACAAAGTAGAAGCCTATGTATCAGCCCTGCGAGGAGTAGTTCAAACCATTACATCCATCATGCTTTCCTTGCCTCACAGCTGTTTTTCTAACACAGTGACAGCACCCAGAGTGTGGGGACTTTTCTTCTGAAGTCACTCTTGTGTTGGTTGCTTCTTACTGTTCTGTGGCTTGCAGGTCACGCTTCCCTCCTTGCACTCACCAGCCTTTCTCCGCGACCCAGAGTTGCAAAGCTAACGCAGACCCACATTGGATCTAACAGCGCACCCCACCCCGGGGACTCATGCATGAGTTTTCCAAGTCCTCCAAAGTGTGCTTTGCAGTCATAAAATGAGATTACTCCTCATGCTGCATCCTGCAAAGTCTTGGCCTATTCCTTCTGCCTCCCTCGGCTCCATCATCAGCCTGTAAATGAGTGATGGTTCCTGTCCTAAATACTCCTGGCAGGCCCTATAGCAGTGACCAGCTGACTGAGTGATGTGCACCTGTCTGTGTGTTGGCCACGTTCCATCTAAAACCTTGTCATCGTTCTTGCCAGTTAGAAAGGCTATGTCTGCTTCATATGTCATCTTCAGAGTCCTCATGAGTCTTTTTTCATGACAGTGTCATTTCCGGTTCTTTGTTGCCTAGTAAATAGAAGCACCCAGCTCAGTATCCTACCAGCATCTGTGCTGCTGAACTGACTGACTTCACATTTTATTCATTAATTCTGTCAGGAACACTTCTTTTTTAAACTGTTAGAGTGACCAGTCAGAAAATATAGTTTGGAGGCCTGCTGAAGATTTTACCTAAGTCAGCAAAGAAAGAGAATGTCTGCCCCATTATCACAGCAGTTAACTAAATTGGCCTCCATACCTGGAGGCTCACCCAGCGTCTCCAAGCACATCTGATTCTGTCTGAGCATCCTCCCAGGCACGGGCCTTCTCCAGCTGTAGCCTCCATGAGGCTCTTAACTGTAGTAGGTGGCTTCCTTGTTTGCATAGAGAGACAATTTGTACTTTAAGGAGTGATGAGATGGATTCTTCTTGCCTGCTTCCATTTCTGATGACTACCCACTTCATCAATATAATTATAATTAACTCTCTTCATCTTCCTTTTATGGCACCAGCTGGACAGCCTGGTTCTCTTCACTGCCCAGATTGGTAGCAGGGTTGCCTATTGTAGGGGTAGGTGACAGGCACCAAGAAATAACAGATGGTAAATTCAGGGCTTGTTGGCAATCAGCAGGTTTTTGCTAATGACTTAATTAGCTATGCAAATTGTCAAATCAGTGTGAACATTGTTTTTATCGAAAACTTTACCTAAATTAATTACCATAATTAAGTAGTAGAATGTCAAGGATATTGACTGAATAAAAGGGCCTGCCTGAGTAGGGAAAAGAGAGATTCTGTCTTCAATTAAAATGTAGACCTTTCTCTGTTGGGACAGAGAAAGTGCCATTTGGAACAAGTTGTGTGACTCTTGCAGAATTGTACCTTATGTGCGTCCCTCTAGTTCCAAAGCCGCTCATGGGCCCTCAGTCAAAGTGGTGGATTTTTGGAGGGATTGAAAAGCACCCAACAGAAAGTTCCACAGCCCTCTTTAAAGTCCCCAGTGTCAGCAAGTTCAAAGCGTGGATTTTTTTAATTTTGAAAAATCCATTTTTTTATTTCTGCAGATTGCTAGCATTGCTCGTTCTCCGGTGTCAGGCTGCTCACTAAGGACATAAGCTCGCGTGGTTGTTACCCATCAGGAGGCAATGTTTATTTCCTGTAGAAATCACATATGCGTCCGGCCCCGACACTGAGACTTGACCCCGTTGTGCAGCACACGAGTGTGCGCGCGTCCTAGGTTCCCAGCTCCTCCCACTGTTGTTTTAAGCTGAGCTTCTCTGTCCCAAGGTTCCCTGTAATAATGTCAGCTGCTGTTCACAGGATGTGATGGTGGTAGGAGAACCAACTCTGATGGGAGGTGAGTTTGGGGACGAGGACGAAAGGCTAATCACTAGATTAGAAAACACGCAGTATGATGCGGCCAACGGCATGGACGACGAAGAGGACTTCAACAATTCCCCCGCCCTGGGGAACAACAGCCCGTGGAACAGTAAACCTCCCGCCACGCAAGAGACCAAATCAGAAAACCCCCCACCCCAGGCTTCCCAGTAAGATGCTCGAAAGCACCAGAGTCACCTGTACACAGGTCCGTGGGTATCATTCCAACCGCAGATCTTTGCTTTCAGGAGAGGAAAGAGGAGAAATTTAAAAACACATAGAAAATCTTTTCCATGCAAATATATCTTTCTAAACCACAGTGATCTGATTTTCTTTCTTGCTTTTTTTTAATTTTTAAATTGAGAGGATCACTCCAAATAAGCTTCCGCGACCCTTCCCAGAGGCCTTTGCAGGAAGTACAGATACTGGCACTGACCATAATTAGAATGAGAGAAAACGCTAGCGCATCTCCCAGCACGCGACTAGCTGTTGACAGCGTGTCTGTGTTGAGTCCTTTCCCACGTATTCCGCGAAGGCCGCGCTGTCCCGACACGCTCAGTGCTCAGGATCTCGTTCACATGCCGAACTCAACACAGACGACTTTTTCATATTGTAAAATATTTTCTGCTTTTTGACTTGCATTTGAGAGTTTCTTGTTTCAGTAAAAAAAGCAAAAAAAAAAAAAAAAAAAAAGGAAAGAAAAGAAAAGAAATCAGCTTTTGGAAAGTAATTTAAATGTACCTCTGTTTTTCTTTTCTTTCTTTTTCCCTTTTGCCTATTGGGGAACAGCAAAGAAAGCCCAGTGAGATAATTTATGACCAAGCTGATGTTGATTGATTCTTCAGTCTGAGTTGGTTCAATTTAGCCCACACGCTGAAACAAGAAATGTCTTTTTATTGTCAGACACCAGGGCAGCTCTTTTTATGTAAAGAAAGACAGTTGAACCCTGGAAAATGTATGCGTTTGTAAAGTTGCTGTTGACCCAAATATTTTGAAGCCATGTAATCCATTAATTTTGTGGGCAGTTGAATAAATCTGAAATTTCTCTGTGTTTATTTTTCGTTACTGTACCTGCGTTGACTATGCTTTCTTTTCATAGTATATTTCTTGTGTAATATTTTGTAAAGCCCCTACCTGGTTCTTTTATGGGGACTTTTCTCTTGGGGCAATTCCAGTGTATTTATGTGAAACTTTATCAAAGAGCTAATTTTTCCATTTGCATATTAATATGTTCCTTCACACATGTAAAGACACAGTGGCTCCGTGTGTTATAAAACAGCTGTATTTTATGTATGCTTTACTGGTAAGTGTGCCAATAATAAACTGTGTTAATGACCAAAGCAAGCGATTCTGGCTATTGGTGTGCACATGCCCACTCTGCTCCAGTAAAGAAGTCTTGAATGTCGTTTGTGGTCCAGGGTCCCAGTGGAGAAAGAGGCAGGTACACTACGCACCGACTGGCAGCATGCTGGAGTTTGGGCCGGTGAGAAGGAACACTCACACACAGCGGGTCATGTGAACAGATCGGGTACTTACAGATTCGCAGCAGGGAGCAAGAGAAGCCAAGGGTTCATGTAGACCCATCCTGCCCTGAGCAGGAAAGCTGCCTGGGACGATCTTCATTACACACATCCTGCTCTCGGATAGTCCAGGAGCCAGGGAACTTCCTGTCCTGGGTTTTATACCCTGGAGTGGCAGGAAATGCTGGGCTGAAGTATTGAACGATGCTTTCATATATTTTGTGTCACTGCGGAGCAATATCACAAAGTGGATTTCAAGGAAAGTGCATTTATTTTTACAGTTCTGGAAGCTGAAAAGTCCAGCACCAAGGTGCTGGCATCTGACAGGCACCTTTCTGCTATGTCATCCTGTGGCAGAAGGGAAGAGTGTTGGGGGAGAGACAGGAAGGGAGCCGGACTCACTGCTCAGCAGGAGCTCACTCCCAGGATAACTACCTACTCCTGAGAAACAGCATCAACCGTCCACAAAGGCAGAGCCCTTGTGATCCGGTCACTTCCGAAAGGACCCTCCTTCCAACATGGTTGTAGTGAACATTAAGTTCCCATCTGTGGACTCGGAGGAAACTCATTAAAAGGCTCCCTGTCTGTGGGTGTGAACCGGACAGAGCCCCACTGTCCCCCTACCCTGCCTTATCCGTGTTGCACTTGCTGCACATTCCACAGCAAGTGTGAGACCTATGGGTGAGGCAAAGAGAACCAGGTCGGTGCATGGCCACTGGAGCACTGCAGCCTGCTCTGCCTTTTACCCGGGGGCTCTGTCCTTTTTCTGTACAAGTTCTGGAGTAGCGGCTGAGCATGGCACCCTCCAATGCTCCAGCTCCTGCAGTTCATGGCCATGTGCACTATTTCACCTGTACCTTACACTGCACATTCACATTAATGTAACCAATGTAAGCACTAATACTCCCCATTTTAAAAAACAGAATATCACCTCTCTTTCTGTGATATTTCTTTACAAAGTATTGAAAATTCATCTGAAGATCATTTGTGTGCTTCATATTCTTCATATTTTTCCACCTCGAAAAAAGGAGGAAGACAAGTCTGCTTAACATTCACTGAAGGTTTACCGAGTGCCAAGAAATTTTAGTTTATCATCTTAGCAAATTTTAAAAATAAATATCTGTAAAAAGGGAAACTAAGAGAGAAATGTGTCCTAACTTGGGATACCTAAAAGCAGAGCCTGAGCCTAGGGTTCAGGAACATGAGACTTTTTAGGAGAATAATGTTATCTGGGAGAAAACCTTGAAGGAAGTTAGAAAATAGGTATTGAAGGGATAAGGAAAGAGATAGAGTAGAGTATACATTGGGCCCAGGTCATCTGTTTTCTGGGCCTGGTCCGTCGTAGAGGGCTTTGGGGCACAAACCTCCCTGCAGAGTCTTGTCCTCTCATGTGAAAGGGCAACCTTTGTATACCTGTATAGACCCATATTTGTTTGGAGACCATCGCAGAATGTGTGACGGTATTGTGATCTTCAAAACAAAATGGTGCCCAACCATCACAGCCTGCTGAGATGACACACTGGCTTCCAAAAAGGACAACTGGGTGAGCAGATAGATCCTTCCTGGCCAGTACACAGGGATCTAGTTGGGATGTGAATCTAGATGTTTCTTTACTATGAAACTTGGCTTTCTTCTAAGACTTCACAATGCTTCCCTAGGACATTAGCACCTTGAAGAAAATGTGAGCACAGCTGTAAGAGAACCAAAAGAAAAATATGGTATCAGCTCCCTTATTGTTTTCTCACTGTTTATTACAAGAGACCTTCCAATTTACCCTCCAGTACTCTTCACCATTCTGGAACTAGCTTTATCAAGTTCTTAAAGTCAGATATATATATATATATATATATATATATATATATATATATATATACACAATCATTGTAGATGATGCTTAGCACAATTTATTCAGCACCTACTCTGGTTATCTATTTCTACATTACAAACTCTTGAAAATTAAGCGACTTGGTTCTTTCGATGATGTTTGCCACTCCGAGAACTCACTTGTGTCCCAGCAGGTGGTTTGCACTTAGAGTGCCAGATGGGTGCCAGGTGTGGCTGGAGTTATCAGCAATTTAACAGTGCTAGAGAGCTGGTGCTGCTGCTTGGTAGGAGCTCAGCCAACACGCTGATGGAGGGCGCTGTCACAGCCTGTCTGTGGGGCTGCTGCTCACAAAATCCCATAGACAGGAGGCTTCAAAAGACAGTTTACTCTCATAGTTCTGGAGGCTTGAAGTCTGCAGCGGCGCTGGGCAGGTTCTAACAAATGTCCTCTGCTGGAATGCAAGCTGCCAACTTCTCACATCTTCCTGATGCTCTCCTCCGAGAGAAGAGCTCCCAGGGGCCCAGTTCATAAAGGCATTAAAGCTATTCCTAAGGGCTTTATCCTCAGGAGTTCCTCCCTGCTCCCAGGACCCACTTCTTAATATCATCACCTTAGGGCTTAGGAATTCAACATATGTGTCTGGAGGGTCATAAATATTCAGACCTTACAAGAAGATGAGGCTATTCAGTTTTCTCGAGGTGGCAGAGCTTGTATATGCCAACATGTCACTGGAGTCCGAAGTACTTTATGAGGCTTCTGTCAGGTCCAGTCTGCAGTGTTCACTGGCCTGGGCAAAGGGTACTATTGCCCGCCTTTCTGCCTGTCATTCATTATGCGTTTGGAGGGGTTGCCCAGATAGACTCCAGAGAGCGGGACTTTTCACTTACTCAGCAATGGAACAAGCAAGGAGGCCCCACGTAGGACTTGGAAATCTCAAGGGCATCTGGCCAGGGGTTTATAAATAAGCAGCCGAGTCCAGTGGGAAATTGCTTCTCCATCCATTTCTCTTTAACCTTGGGATGACCATCTACTACAGTAAGATAACAAAACCCACACTAGTTCTACACAGAGTGGGATGGGGCTTCCCTCAAAGCCATCAAGATCAATTCCCTAAAGCAGCATTTGTAGTGTTCTTTGGAAATTCACTTTATAATACAAAGTCCCATCTGTCTTCCATAGGGAAACAGAAGGATTTCTTTCAAGGATTCATATCAAGGATTTCTTTCTGATTATAAAATAATACATGCTTATTGTATATCATTCAAATAAATAGGAACAAGAATATAATAAAGCTATTCCCCCTCCTCATCTAACCATGATTAATACCCTTTCTCATTGGGTCACACACATTACTACGTCGGTCATCTTTAGAATAAACAATGATATATCCTGCCCTTTTTGTTAAAAAATATATCATTAGCCACCTCATTCAGAGTTCTTTTAAAAGCATGATTTCATGTCATAAACCCATTAATTTGTACAATTGATATGTATTAATAATAAAAATAAATATAAAGCATGATTTCCATTTCTCTTTAATGGTCCACTAAAGGAATACATCATAAGGTGTTAGATTGCTTATTACTAAACCATTCAGTGGTGCATTTGTGTTTTTTTGTATCTTATTAGAATTACACAATCATTAATAAGCTAGATACAGGATCAGGAGAGTTTATTAAGTACAACTCTATTTGTTGAGTGAGCATTTGCTGTATGCTCAGCATCAAGGTGAACATTGTGAGAAATTCCTATACCTCATCCTCACCGTTAGGAAGCTTGCACTGCCTCTTAGGTAAAGCCAAGTCTGTGAGGCTGAATGGACTCCCCCAAAAGTTTAAAGGTATTGGGCTCACCTTTCTTAGGGGCTTATGCAATTCATTTGCATCTCATTTAATTTTCACAAGTGAGAAATATTTGTGCATTTTATACATGAGGCTCAGAGAGGTTGCACCAGTTAGCCAAAGCCACACATATAAAAATTTAAAAGTTTAAATTTGAACCAGGGCATGACTCTCAAGCCTATTCTTTCTCTGATAAACCACAGGAAATGCCTGGGGAGAGTAGGTGTTGGCAGAACAGACTTCATAGGGCAGTGGGGTGTGCCACGTGGACTCACACATCAGAGAAACTACTTGCTCCTCTTCGGCAGCTCCTGACCTGACCTTCTTTGATCCTTCACTACAGTAACAATGGCGTTTCTGATTCCTGGAAGTGTAAGTAAGCAGTCTGGGTTTGGAAGAAAACCAAATACATCCTCACTGTGGATGTTTATAGAAATGTTTTTCAAACTCAAATCCATAGAGCTGTAAAAGGCATGTAAAGGTTATTAAAACTATAAATTAAGGGAATTGGTGAAGCAGTCTTGAAGGCCCCGCTCCCAGCCCTATTCTTTTCTCCATTCCTATTCATTTCAGAACTTTGCTCTCCTTGACAAGGAAAATGTTTCTCCTTTTCCAACAGCCTTCAAAGAATCTCCTGAAATATCTCTTCTCATTAACCAGCCCCATTCCTGACAAGCTCTTTGTCTCTCTCTAGACCCCATGTGCTGTACTTTCAGTCCTTTGCCTTGCTTCTAGATTCAGGTCAGCACAACAGTAAACCAGTCTCTCTCTTAATTCTTCTTTTGTCCAGAGAAGTTGTTCACTCCTTGGGGGTTGCAGACTCCTCCATCATATTCTATGGAAGTCTTGCTGCCCTAAAAGGAAACCTCAACATTTCAGAGTGAGAAACTGTTTTCACAGAATACATTCCTGAGGCTACATTGAAGCCCGCTGTCACGCAAAGGAAACTCAGATTTTCCAAGTTAGAAAGGGAATTTTGGAAAACCAAGGTAGATGGAATGAGGCAAATATCCTCTCTCTTGGAGGGGGGCAACTTGGTCTGTGTATGAGTCCGAGGCAGCAGCTCCCTGTGGAGACAGAAGATGTGAAAAGCAAGGTGTGTCAGCAAAGTGTGTCACAGGCTGTCTCCACAAAGGGGCAGGGCAGGGGACAGCAGGAGTGAGGACTCCTCCCACTTGCCATCTCAAATTAAATCACAAGTGACACAATGACAACAATTTACCTAATAATGATGTGACCACTGGCAGATCAGCCAGTTTTCCTGAGACTCCCTATTTGTTTGTATTTTGTTTGTGGTACTGGGTTAAATCCAAGGCCTTCACACTGAGTTGTCCCTGGGCCTTGTAAAGCACTTATTCTGTATGCAGACTGTGCTTGAATATACTATCTTCCTGCCTCAGCCTCCAAGAGTTGCTGTGATTACAGTCATCTACCCTCACACCTGTTGAGTCTCCCAGCTTTATGCTGAACTTTCCATGTCCTTGGAAAATATCCTCACTTGTAACAAAACAGATCTGTATATAATCATGACAGCTGCTCTCTCCTGAGCATCCTTTGCATCCCAGGTATGTACTCTGCACTGCTTCTGATTCACACCTACTCTGGGGTTAGCACATCACTGGGCAGAGAGGAGCACTGAAGCTGAGAGACTTTGGGAAGATCTCTGAGGGCTTTCTGCTAAGAAGCAACAGAGCCATGATCTGGAGCTGGATTGCGACTGGCTGCATAGGCCGTGCTTTCTCTGCTACACTGATGGCTTAGAACAGGCCAACGTAAGGCTGCCAGGCTGGGATGGACTTAAAATCCCAGCTATTTGGGAGGCTGAGGGAGGTACATAGCAAGTTAGAAGTCAGCCTGGGCAACTAAGCTAGACCTGCATCAGAATAAGGATAAAAAAATGAGGGTATAGCTTGGTGATAGAGTGCTTACATAACACATGCAAGGCTCCAGCTCAACACAAGCACCACTACCACCATAGAAGGAAGAGAAAAGAAGAAAATCCCAAGGGAAGAGTAGTAGATGAAGATGGCTAACAGCACCAGAAAGAGTGCAACCCAAAGAAATTTCTAATAAGCCAGAGCTTTAGCTGAAGACAAGCTGTGCACCTGCTCAGTCATGCCAGTGGTCAAAAGTCTCCATGCACTATTCAGTGGAAAAGAGAGAGCAGCCAGCCAAGGATTAGTCCATTTGGTCCCGTGAAAACCTCCTTTGCCATCATAACAGAAGCTAACTCAGCCTGTCTGAAGGACTCCGTTCAGGTTTTGAGCAAGGTAAAAAGCAATTAGAAACATCTGTGGCTACTTTGGACCAGTGCACCCAGTGAGATTCTTTACCATTAACAGGAAGTGTTGTGCTGGGTGAGAGGGAGAATCTCCAGATAGATCCACACTTCTAACAACACTCAGGAGTGTCAGAATGTTGTATATCTCTCCCTGCAGAATTAGGGTGAAAAGGAAACATGATCACCAAGCTATATTTTAAAGGACACAGGTGTCTTTCAAGAGAGCGAATTGTCTCCATTAGTAGTTTAACTCAGTGAGTCGCTGAACACATAGTCATCCTTAATTCTCTCCTTGCTTTTAAACACAGAGGACCCTTAAATTACAACTGGCCTGGCATATGAACAACTTGGGTTATTTAGGTTAATGGAAGATTCATCTGCCTCTTGTTACCTATAGCATGTATCTGGTAAACATCCAGATCTCAATTGCATTGACTTAGATATAATCAGCCCTTAGGAACTGATCAAGTTTGTAAGTCAAGGGTCCAATATATTTGCATCCAGTAAACTCCACAATTTTAAGAGTGAGGTGAATAAGAAATCAGTCCATAGATGTCTTCTTTAAAGTGATTTACAGCTTAAAGTCACATCTAGGTAGAGTCTTTAAAATAGCCCTCTCACGCTAATTTTTAAAAAATTAAGAATTAAAAAGTAGGGCCAGGGATGTCCCTCCCTGGTAACTGCAAGGTCCCGAGTTCAATTTCTAGTACAAAATTAATTAATTAATTAATTAATTATAAAGAAGGATCAAAAAGAGCACAAGTGATATTGCCATCATCAAAAACAAACACTGAAAGTCACAGCTCATACCATTTGAAAATAAGAACAATAAAACACATTTGACCTTAAGACACATTAAGACGGCTTGTAAAATCAGATGACACCTGAGAAGAAAAATAGATAAACCAGAGGGAGAGCTTAAAACATACTTGCCTGTGTATCTCAATTCATGGATTTTTACATCTATGATACAAGGATAACATTAAATAATATTTAAATAAATTGTTATATATTTCAAAATACTTAGCTCAGTCCTGAAAAATTTATAAATGAATTAGATATTTAAAGAGTAAAAACACTAGAAGAAAACAAAAATATTGTTAACTCAAGAACTAAAAATGCCCCCTCCATTAAGTATAATAACTGGCAATCATTTTTTTTAATAGATGTATTTGGAAGATAAAATGAAGATGTAATTAAAAGCTTAGTGTAAAAGTTCTGGATTTAAACTCCAGTACCATCAATCATCATCATTATCTTAATAATGAAATAAAATAAAGAAAGTGAAATCACTACTAATAAAACTGATGGATTAATGAAAAAGTAAGGAGAGACAAAGGATATATATAGGTCAGTATAAAGGTCCTGGATTCAGATTTAGGTGCCACCAGTACTCCTAATAATTATCACAATAGCTATAATATTAAAGAAATAGAATAAGGAAAGTCAAGCCATTATTTGTGAAAATTGATAGATTGTTTTTATTCTATTCTCAGGTAATATTTTGCTGATTTCCACATATTAATGTCTTAATTGGACAATTTCACTGAATTTTCTCACTAATTCTAATGGCTTCATACTATATTCTGTTGTGTTGTGTAAAGTAGATAATCAGCTTGTCTGATCAGTGTCTTGTTTTCATTTCTTCATTCAAGGCACTGAGTACAAGTTAAATAGCAACAGTGACAAGAGGCACCTTTGTATATTCTTACTTTAATAAAATCGGTTCTACTCTGATCCCTTCCTTTAATATGATATTGTCAATTATGCAATGTATAAAAGAAACCATCTTCCAAAATATTCTTATTTTCAAATTTTAATAACTGATGAAAGTGAAAAATTCAGCCAATGCCATTCCATCAGATCCGATACCCAAAATGTCCTTTCCTCTTTGGTGCCATGAGGAGGTGTCACTCTACTGACTTGTTCACACGCTTTAGTAGGCTGAACTCCATGTGGGAACGATACATCACTCCCTGGATGCAGTGCTGCAGGCCTTTCACTGCTGTTTCACATGCTATGTGTTCCTGTGCCCAGAGTAGAGCTGGGTTAGAGCTCTCCTCTTTGGCTTGAGTTTCATTCTGATCAGGCATCAGAATTGTATTAGCTGCATAAAGTAGGCTTGAAAATATTCTGTTGTTCTGAGCCCTGTGGTAGACACAGTATGACTGTAGTACTGTCACAGATAGAAAGATCAGACTAGGGTTACCATGTGAATCAGAAGTGCTTTGGAAAGCACTATTGTGCATTTTCACTTCAAATTAATTTTCAAGACTTTTAATTGTATTTTACCAATCTGCATATTTATCTTATGCCAACACCACACTGCCTTCATTACTATCATTTTCATTAAAATAAGAAATTTTGGAAGTGTAATTCCTCTAACTTTGTGTTCCTTTTACACTCTTATTTAGGCTGTGGTGGGTCCCAAGCATTACACTAGACATTTTAGGATCAGCTTGCCATTTTCTGCAATAAAACTAGCTAGAATTTCAATGAGGATTTTATTGTGTCTGAGATAAATCTAAGAAAAATTGCCATCTTTGCAAGATTAACAATTATCATTTTTCTCTGGTGAAAATCCAAGACAATCAACTAAGAATATTTTCAATAGGTCCCAAAATTGGACAGATAGACTATAAATATAAGGGCATAATATGAGTGATATAAAAAATAGTTATCTCCCTATTTCTGTAAAGAAATCAAATGAACAAGAGTAACAGTATATACTTCTCACCTAGGAGCAGACTTAATTTCAAAAGAATAAAATCTCTGAAAACAAAGTGCAACTCTACTAAGATGTGGATGACAATCCCAGTAAAGAAAGGCCCTGTCACTCAAAAGCAAGGGGTGAGACCTGCGATGAAGTCAGCTCTACCTCTAGACAAAGCTGTGATTTTTGGAAAGACACATCATTTCTCTTGGCCGCACTTGTCACATGAGTACTATAATACTACCTACCTCAGAAGAGTATATAATACTAAGTGAAATAAAATTTACATACCACTTTTGAAGAAACAAAATCATTCAAACACTGAGTACTATTATGGTTGTTTCTACAAAGACATAAGTCCCTCTCAAATCAATAAAGACATTCAAAATCGCGAAGTAAATTGCTTTTACAAATTTCATTCTAAATTTTAAATTTTTTTAAACCACAGGCAGAGCTGGTCAGAAGATTTTAAAAATGAGGATACTTTAAGTTCATCAAAAATTTTTTAAAAATTGTAATTATGGCAATTGACAGACTGGTGAATCAGAATAGACATCATAAAAATAACCAATATATTTAAGGATTTTAATGGAATAAATCAGATCACAAATATATAGGAAAGGAAGAATTATTTGATAAGGGAAGTTTATACAATCAGCTAATTATGGGAGGGAGCCATAATTGTAAGTACCCTGACCGAAAAATGTAAATTATAACTAGAATAATGACAGAGAAAATTTAATAAAAAATACTTTGATTTCATTTTTTGAAAACATAAAACTTATTTGTGTTATCAAAAAGAAATCATAAAGTGGAAAAATTAAGTATCACAAATTCACAGGCAAATAGCTATATTATTGTCTCTAAAATATAAAATATTAATTGAAAAAATGTATACTTCTCTAAAATTAAATGTAGGCAAACAATAGGATGAAAAATATAGAACTAAAAATCAGTAATAAAGAAAGGGCAAATATTCAACTATGCAGGATCCAAACAAATGCAAATTCTAGTGGCAGTCATCCACGGGCAGCTTAAATGTCCGTTATACTCAGCTAAACATACTCTCAATTCTGCAGCCTGAGAAATTCTAATATTCCCCCAGCATTTCGGTGAACCTCAAGACCACTATAGAAAGCTCAGTGCATCTTTCTGCAACTTTTATGTTGTCTCACACTAACCCAGTGATTGACATCATCTTCTAATATATCCTGATCTTGAGGGAAACTGATCTGTTTCTTCGAGCAATCATTCCTTGCTTATTGGGTTAAATAATTAACCCAATTAATCATTGGGTTAAATAATGATAGGACTTCAAATCAAGATGTTTTATTGCTCTCTGCTAAGCCAGGGATATGGCTTGTGATCCTCATGGACCATTCAGAATATTCCTCACAGAGAATCTAACAGTAGAAAAAAATAATAATTAATTAATTAATTAATTAACCAATGAGATAAGAAGCATGAAAATCTAATTTGGGCCCTTAAGAATGCAAACCAAGACAATAGCTAACCCTACCTTTAGCTGCTCATTCCGTGTGCAGACCTATGTCACAGAAGGACAGGTTTGCTGATTTCATCACCACTTTTATCAAAATAAGGGTGGCACTCCAGTTTCACTGAAGCCTAGCAGGCCTCACTCTTAGAAGAAGTTCATTCCATGACAAGATCCAGCATTCGTGAAAACCAATGGTTCCATCTGTGATGGACACACCGCCTCTCATCTTTCCTGATTTTATAGATTAGATGCTCAAGGAAATGTTCAGAGAGGCAGCCTCATCCTATTCACCTGCATTCTGCAACTGGACCTCCTAATTTGCAGCAAAAATTCAAATCATTCCTGAAACAAGCTTTATTTGTGTTATATTGTTCAGAGAGAAATGAATTTCTATTTTGAGTATTAATCTTCTGTTGTTTCCATGGATACCTGATTCACTTAGAGAGGAAGCAAGGGAAAATAAGTGAGTTGGCGGTCAGTGAACCTATATTTGAGGTGCAGGGTGGTGAAGCAGTACACTCCATAATAGTGGGCACAGACTGGGTTAACAGCAAAATACCAGCTACTGTGTTTAGGAAAGGGGAAAGCGTACCTTTACAGCTGATGTAATAGCATCTGAGTTTCTGCTCAGGAGACGAACCATTTTCAGTTCAGCTTTTAATCAAAGAGTCAGTCCTACTGCGAAGAGGTATAGAAACACAATGTCAACCAGATTTGAACAGGAGAGAGGCAAATGCCTCATAGTCATGGGAGGAGCCTGGTGGGATCATTTGAAAGCAGAAGGACTTCTTTCCTAGAGCAATTCATTCTGAGGAATACTTTTCATACATGTAAAATCTGATTTTTAAACAATTACATAAACTAAGATGTTGGGCTGCCATTTCACATTAATGGTCAATAACCAGAGGCTCATACCCTTGTTCCTGATATAGGACAAATGCAAAGTACACAAACAGTGAGAATCAGTAAAAACAGAGCAATAAATGGAGAGAAATTAAGGCTATAAAATAAATATTGTTATTTTAGTCTTTTTTTTTTGGTCAAACAGTTTCACTAGCTCTTCATTCAATAAAAAATTGAGAAATGGTGTAACGATGCTTTTCATGTTATTTACATATTATTGTGCATGGTTTCACTTAGGGTTGCATCCTTAGTCCTTTGAGTCTAAATTTCCCAATGGGTAAGGCAAGGTAGGGTTGACAAATGATGACTCACAGGTTGGAGTAGGAGGGTTCCCAGTCAATAAGACAGCAGCATTCTCTATCAAGTGATTAATGAATTCAGGATTAGATATAGCTTGAAAACCCAGATGTCACAGTAGCACCTTACTACCACTGCCAAATGCTAAAGTGAAGAATGTGGCTTACATGTACAAGCCTGTGTCTTCCTAAATTAATTAAAAATAATCAGAGATGGCCAATCAGAGATGGCCCTGAAGCCTTGAAGACTTCTCAAGGAGCCTGCTTCTCACATGAGGCAACTGCACCAGACTACATGCTGCAAGGAGCAAAAGTCGGGTATGGACTGCATCTCATTTCTTTTCTCAAACACACCAAGTAATAAGACACCCTACTGCCCAGATAGAAGGCTAAAGAGCAGTAAGGAGTACTAGCCTTGCGGTTAGTGGTTATAGTAACGTAGTACTAACTACCCCTCCCCCCACACACACACACACGCTACCATAGTAGACAAAAACAAATCAGATGATCAGGAAAGCCACCTTTTATGGTACCAAGAGCTGAATTCCCAGTACTCTTCATATAAGCAACATATCCCTTTCATGACCTTTAAAGTCAAAGCTCTTGCTATAGATTAGAGGTTTCATTTCCTCCCAGAAGACACACATGTGGAAGATTTGGTCACCAGGTTGTGCACCATTGGAAGGGCCTAGTGGGAGGTTGTTAGTTCGTTGGAAGTATGGGATTATGAAGTTTATTGGGATTATGAAGTCTTGTCCTCTTCTTTTTTTTTCTTTTGTTTCCTGGCCATGAAATGAGTGGTTTCGCTGCTTTACACACTCTTGCCTTGATGCACTCAAAGTAATGGGGTCAACTAATCAAAGACTGCAACTTCAAAAACAGTGAGCAA
>PVIR01012033.1:0-45847 GCA_004026965.1 Petromus typicus | reverse complement strand
GGGATCGAGAGGTGGGGCCCGAGGGGACGATGAGGTTAAAAGGGTAGAACTCATGAATGAGATGAATTCCCTTTTACAAGAGGCCCCAAACACCTCTCTTCCCCTCTTTCCACCTTACAAGGACCCAACAAGAAGTCTGCACCCCAGAAGAGAATCTTAGAAGAGGGACATGAGCTCTTCCTGAGACTGGGAAGCCCATGGCCATCTCAAGTGTCAGGAGTTAGGAAGTCGGCCACTGTCCGAGCCCGAGCCACGCCCTGCCCAGCCTACATCCGTTGGATCATGTTGTCATCAGCATCTGCCTTTTTGACATGAATTGGTTCTAAACTCAGAAAGTGGATGGGGGCCGGGGATTTAGCTCAGTGGTTCCGGTGCCTGTCTTGCAAATGCAAGGACCTGGGTTCGATTCCCCGGTAACCACATAACAATACTGGGTGTGGAGACTCACGCTCAGCAGCAACCAGTACCACATACCACAATCCTGGGCATGATGGCTCACACCTGTAATCCCAGCACTCGGCAGGCAGAGGCAGGAGGACTCCTGTGATATGAGTTTGAGGCTGAGCGCAGGGACAGCCTGAACTACAAAAAGTGAGACCCTGTATCAAAAAACCTAAAAAAAACCTAAAAAAAAAAAAAGTGGAAAGAGGTGTTATTTATTGGCTTTCTCTTCTGCACATCTATCCAATGTCTAAAATAGATTGAGAGCTTAATGAATACTTGGTCAAAGAAGAAAATGCTAGATCATGCCTTTGGGACATCTGTGATTATGTAAATTTATGTTCCCAGAGGTAAGAATTACAACAAATGGCAGGCATGTAAAACCTTTTGAAAGTAAACAAGAAGACAGACTGTTACTAGTGTTTGTGTCACTGAGATGCCTAGAACAGTACCTGGAATGTTTTACTGAAGGAGTAAGTAAATGTTCACAGATACATGCATTCCAACTCAGATTTCTAACGCAGTATAAAGGAGAGAAGTCAACAGCTAGGAAAGCTTCCTTCTCATGGCTTCTAGTCAAAATGGTGAAGCAGTGAAATAATTACCATGAGAGCATAAAAGCACACCATTTAGAATACGCCTTGGTGGCAGTACCACCTTCTCTGTGAGTATTGAAAAGCAGGACTGTCCCACATGGGGAAGACATATGGGGCTGACAAAGTTTCATTTTACGCTATGTTGCATTTGGACCTTTAATTTGTCTCATAAAATGGCTGAATAAGCAGCATCTTCATGATGTTTTTATGAGTTGCTTTTATAAAACAATAATGTAAATAGTCTTGATGTAAAAATACAAAACTCTGCTACTCAAAAGCAAGTAAAAGCAAGGGCCGGGGAGTTAGCTCAGTGGTTCCGGCGCCTGTCTTGCAAGCGCAAGGACCCGGGTTCGATTCCCCGGTAACCACATAACAATACTGGGTGTGGAGACCCACACCCAGCAGCAATAAGTACCACATACCACAGTGCCGGGCGTGGTGGCTCACGCCTGTAATCCCAGCACTCGGGAGGCAGAGGCAGGAGGATTGTGATGTGAGTTGGAGGCTGAGCTCAGGGCCAGCCTGAACCACAAAGCGAGACCCTGTCTCCAAAAACCTAAAAAAAAAAAAAAAAAAAAAAGCAAGTAAAAGCAAGACATTGGCAGAACTATTGCTCCTCCCACCCCCTGCCCATATTTATTTTACCCTCTTACTAAGTTTTAGCTAGATGCCCAGAAGCCCAGAATGCAGGATGCATTTCACAGCTTCCCTTAAGCTAGGTATGATATGTGAGTGACACTGAGCCAAAAATGCAAAACAGAAGTGATGTGATGACTGGTGCTCCAGCAGCTACTCTAAATTATCAGGTGATTTTGAGAATAGAAGACATCCATTGGCAGAGAAATGTGACCACTGAAGTCTGAGTCCCTAGCGCCATGAGATGTCTTATCAGCTCTGGATTGATTCTCCCCAGATATTTTGAATACAGAGAGATGGACAAACTATCCTGGTGTCAGTTTGAATTTTTCTGTCACTTATATCTGATCCTAATGAATACATAGGTTCAAACAGGTGATGACATCAGAGATTGGCCCGGAAAAATAGGAAGAAGGTCTTTAAGATCTGCAGAAGACTTTCATTTTTTCTCTCTAGCTATTTCCTTCAGCAGCTCCTTCTCTTCTTTATAGTAACATTTTATGTAAACTAAACATAGATTCACACAAATCTATGTTTATAGTCTGTGCATGAATTGATTAACATCAGTAAGACTGAAAAAGTTAATCTTTACACATAGCAGTTACTTTACTTGCAAAACAGTATAAAAGTATGTACTTCTTATGCTAGAATTAAACATAATATTGCTATTAAAGTACTTGGTACAGGAAAGGCTATATGAGTAAAGACTAAGTCAGAGTTGGCTATTAGAATTGATATTGATGCTATGGATAAGGTTGCAATTAACCAGAGTGAATGGACTTCCAACCTACCACTGAGAGCTCCATGATGAGTTTTCTGTCGTTATCACTGATTTTTTGGGGTTTTGTTGTTGTTGTTGTTGTTGTTTGAGACAGGTTCTTTCTTTGTAGCCCAGGCTGGCCATGATCCTCTCGCCTCAGCCTTCCAAGTGCTCACAGCATTGCCTCTTTTATATCATCACACTGTCAGGTAGTTCCTTTAGAAATGGCTAGCCAATTAAAAGCATTCGGGTTTGTCCTTCCTTAAACAGTTGGATGAGAGAAGCCAAAAATGAGGCCTAAAGTTGATTTAGAAAGTGTGGGGTGAGGAGAAGGGGTAAGGGAAGAATTAGCTCCTCAGAGAGAACTTGGCTAACAAAAGAAATGATAAGAGCGAAATAAAAGTCAACTCTGCACCCAGAAAATGCAGAGTGGGCTACTGTGCTATAACCGGCTTCCTGTGGCGTCTGGTCTCCTTCGCGCTGTGCACATCTGCTGGGAGCTAGGAGAGGTTCTACACATGAGGCCCTGAGAACTGTCTGGCCCTGCCCTAGGATCTGGCAGGCGGCAGGTCCTGCCCATTTCTCCAGCAGCCTTACTCCTACATCAATCATGTTTTAAAGCATTGGTAACTTTTATATGAATCCTGCGGTATCTTAAATTTAATATTCAGTCTATGAGTCAGTTAAAGTCTTTTTCTTTTTTCTTTTTTCCAGCACTAGAGATGGGCCTTCATGTTGAGCTATGTCCTCTACCTTTTTAAAAATTATACTATTAATACCATAACTCTGGGAGGCTGAGTCATGAGGATCACAAGTTTGAGACCAACCTGATACTTGTCTATTTTGATTGAGTGCTTGTGCCCTAGAATATCTTTATTAAAATTTCTCTTGGCAATTCCACCTGATTCACCTGGGTCGGAAGTATGCCTCCTTGGTTATAAGGAATGGTTGAACTTACACATAAAAGGTTAAATGAAAGTCCCTATAGACTATTATTGATTTTTCAAATTGACCCAGTCAGGAAATGAAGGTGGTTTTAAAAAGAGGGCGCGTTGTTCCACACAGGAGACAAGCCTGTAGCTGCCAGGTGAAACACCACAGCATCGGCCCCACAACCTCCTGGGCTTCCCTGTGCACAGCAGAGGCCATCTGCAAATCCGGAGTGGCTGACAGTGCTCGAGACAGCTGCAGATTCCATTATTGTGGAGCGAGCAAGAGAAACACAGACACGGGTGGGGACAGGAGATTTAAAACAAAGTTCAATCATTTACCATTATTCATATTCATAGAAATGTTTTTCTAGTACTGGAGATTGAACACTGGGCCTTGCGCATGCCAGGCAATCAGTCTACCATGGAGCTACATCACCAGTCCTTTTCCCATTTTTATTTTGAGACAAAGTTTTGCTTTGTGACCCACACTGGATTCAAACTGAGGTCATTTGCGTCAGCCTCCGAAGCAGCTGGAATTACAGGTGTGCACCACGGAGCTTGGAATTATTCATGTTATTTTAAATACTGATGCATTCACTAGAACATATTCTGAAAGAATCCACAGTGAAGAAATCCCAAGTAAAATTGAGTTACCCTTCAAGTTCATTTCTAGTTAAAATGGTTTTCAACCTCAATCCCAGTTCCTGGACAAATGTATCTCATTTTTCAGTCATTAAATCTAAGATGGGAAATACACAAACAACCGCAGGTTGATTCTAGTGGTTTTCTGGAGCTCTGTCTGGGGAGGTTAGTAAGTTGGATTCAGTTGGCTGGTCCTGACTCCATAGAAAAGAGCACTGTGGTCGACTAGCGATGTCTTCCACGAGTCCAGGAGAGAAAGGGTTGCTCCATATGTCTTCACAGTCCAATTCTGTGCTTTGGTCCTATCAGATCATGTCCTCAGGTATCACAGTGGAGCATCTGCTTTCCTCTCTCTGGCCTTGTCATTCTAATCTCTCTAGAATGGAGAAATGGGGTACTCATCCTTTGTCTGTGATACAGACCCAACACTGGCTGAAGCATACATAGTAAGAAGTACTGGCTTAATTATGACATTCAGGAGTGCAGTGACGTCCAGCACAGTGCAACCAACACTTCACTGAGCTCTTTGGGACCTATTTTCTCTGTTTCTTTTTTGGTTTTTTTTAACCTCTTACACAAACTTTTTACAGAGAAAGGTGAGGTGGCTTCCAGTAACATCAACTCAGTTCCCTTATCCCAGCAACCACAGCAGAAGGTCCAAATATTTTCTGTAACCCTTGGTAGAAAAGACCCAGACAGGATTCTGACTGTCCCTGATTCAGTTACCTGATTCCTAAAGCCAGGAGGGCTGCACACTGATCAGCTCTTAGGCCTCAGGTTCACTCAAACAGCTGGGAGGAAGGAGCCAGAGCATGCCCTGGCTGACAGCTGACCTACACGGGATGCAGGCCTCACTGTGCAGAGGGTCCAGCACCAGAGGGAAGTGCTGTGCTGTCACCCCACACCCCGCCCAGCACCAGCCCACGGTTCTCAGCAGATCAGGTACCTGTCTCACAGTGCCCCACAAGCGCATGGGCCTCTGCTGATGGCTTCCCTGCTGCTGCCTGCTGCCCTGGTTTCTCAGCTCAGTGACTGGTATACCTGCCACTGGTTAGATTTTCCTCCCCAGCCCAGGCGCAAGCTATCTTTACGCTCTATCCTGTTCTGTATTTTGCCACTGGCCCAGCCTCCTGCAGTGCTGCGTCTCCCCGAGACCAGAGACCAAGGTGGAGTCCCAGGCAGTTCAGACCCAGCCCATGCTAGAGGAAGAGGCTGAGCAAAGGGGAGCCAGTAAAGCTTTGGCTTGGGAGCCGAATGCACCTGGATCAACTTCTATTCCTTCCCTTTCCTCCTTGTGTGACCCCAGACACATTAACATCTGGAGAACTCATTTCCTCCGCCATAAAATAGGACTAAACCAGCTAATGAGGGGACAAGTACTCCAAGTGTCCACTCTGCCTCCTGTTCCCTAGTCTTTAGACTATCTAGGAACATCCTTCCTTTTAATATTAAATGGAAATAAAAAAGGCTGACAAATACTTAATATTCTCATTTATTTTAAAGAAGAATCATTTATACTCATTTTCCCTTTCCTAGACTCTTCATACTGTGTGAATTTTTTACTATGTGCTACCTTTAAAATAAACAGAAAAGAAACAAAGTTCCAAGTTACTGCAAAGCTGGTTCCCCTGTCTCACATGCCGCAGTATTCCTTATCCTCACGATTCTCCAGGGCGGACTCTGCTCAGGTCCTGCTTCAGCTGGGTTCTCAGCTACTGCCCAGAGCTCACGTCTGCACCATCTCCATCCTGGCCCCCTGAAAGGGGATATGACACCTCTTCTCATTTAGTTCTGTCTTCTTGAGGCTCCTCTAACTCTAGTTGTGCTGAGGAGTCTGCTGAAGGATGGAGGTAAAGGGGTGTCTTCACCCACATTCTGCTGCTATAACAGAATATCATAGATGGGGTAATTTATAAAGAATAAAAATTTATTTAGCTTTTGGTTCTGGAAACTGAGAAGTCCAAATGCATGATTCTGCTCCAGAGAGGGTCTTGGTGCTGTCTTCCTGTGGCAAAAGGCTTCACATGACTTAATTACCCCTTAAAGGCCTCTCCTGTTGATACTACTGCACCAGGTGTCGTGTCCAATAATGAACTTTGGGGGGAAACACTTGACACACAGCAGTCTCCATGGCGACTTCACAAAGTGACGAGCAACTTCATGTGAGACACACATGACCATGAAAGTCACTCGGCTGCTCCCACTTCAATCCTTGTTCATTTGTGCTGTATTGACCGGGCCCGGGGCCTCGTCCATGTTCTCAGCCTCTCCCCTCCCAGTTCTGCCCGGGTGGTCACCTCTCACCCACTGAAGGTTCTGCTCGTATATCTCACATGGAGGTGACAGGATGTTTCAGACGGCAGAGCCTTAAAAAAGGGCCAAAGCGTAAATTATAAGAGAAGAAACCCACTCGCAAAAAAGAAGGGGCAAACCAGTCTCTTCTAGCTCAGTAAAGGAGATTTTCACACTTCAGGCATCCACAGGATGTAAGGAACCATTTTATTTAAAATCCTTAAAACTACCATTTGGAGAAAGATCAGCTGAGCAGTTTCCTGGAGTCAGATGCCCTCGGGAGAAATTCAAATGAATGTGATGAGTGATGATTGTGTGCAGCAGTTTAATTATGAGGAACCTATAATAGAGTGGGATCTTTTTATAAAACTAAATATAAAGTTTCCTAAAACAGATGCAGCATGATTGTAAAGAGTCTGGGGAAAAGCAGAGGAGAAGCAGTAGCACCACCATCCCCATCAATATCCCGTGACACCCAGGTCCCCACTCAAGCTGGGGCCCCCGGGGAAGGTGATATTTGCAGACTTCAGCCCTTTCCCCAGACTGCATTCCAGTCTTGGAGTTTCTCAGCTTGTGTGCTCCGGAAAACAGATACGGTAGCCTAAACTGCCCCTCACACATGTTTAATTGGCCAGCCAAATTTAGTCACCATTAGTTAAATTGTTGCAAAGAATATAACTTCAGGCACATTATGATACTGGCATTTAAAATTGATAATATTCTCTTCAACCTAGTTATTGGCTTGCAAATGCCATATCAAGGTATTATGTGCCCTACTCCATTATTAAAAATACAAAATGATTTTTTTTGATCATTGATAAGTCTTACATTGGTTCTGTTTCTTTTTTGAACTTGGCATTTCCATTTCACTTCCCTGCAGAATTTTATCTAAATATATTTTGGATTCTTTTATTAATTACCCTATAGTATGCACAAAAATTCATATGTATTGATACTTTAATTTTTCCTAAAAATAAGGATCTAAATGTTAAAAGTAATTTGTTCTAGACTGAAATATTACCAATGCAAAATTTGCCTTAAAAATCTTATAAAATTTGAAAAATACCAAACAAAAAAATTAAAATTATATTGGAACCACTTAACAAAAAGGATATAGTACTTTTAAAACAGTGGGTATTGGGCTGGGGAGTTAGCTCAGTGGTTCCAGCGCCTGTCTTGCAAGTGCAAGGGCCCGGGTTCGATTCCCCGGTAACCACATAACAATACTGGTGTGGAGACCCACACCCAGCAGCAACCAGTACCACATACCACAGTGCCGGGCATGGTGGCTCACACCTGTAATCCCAGCACTCGGGAGGCAGAGGCAGGAGGATTGTGATGTGAGTTGGAGGCTGAGCTCAGGGCCGGCCTGAACCACAAAGCGAGACCCTGTCTCAAAAAACCTAAAAAAAAAAAAAAAAAAAAAAAAAAAAAAAAAAAAAAAAAAAAAAAAAAAAAAAAACTGGGTATTTGTAGTAATTAGTAGTTGATTATGTAAATGTATAAATGATTTAATTTAACAAATAATTTCTTTACATACAAAATGAAGTAAAAATAAACAATTTCTTTAAACAAATAATTATGTGTTGAATGTTATTAGTGATTAATTATGAGTAACTAGTATTTATTGATAAGAAATTTTTCTTTTTCCTTTTTTGTGGACCTACAGATTCAAAAAAACTTTGTTCATGTGTACAGATGAATGGGAATGACAAGAGGTTTTTAAAAGAATTTCCAATTCTTTGAATGCTTTCTGAGTTAAAGGCCAAAAACTGCATAGTCATTATTAGCACTCCTCAAGTGATCAGGCCTCCTGTTCTGTTGAGAGAGAACTGGAAACTAGCTAACCTGAACAGAAGTTGGTAACTCTTTTGTTAGACGCTTTTGTTACACCAACATTTTAAATTGCTCCCTTTGATGCTGAGAGGCTTTTGTACCTGGGACACCGCAGCACAGGGAGATCCTGTGTGGATAAAAAGTCCATCTTCTTTTGCCAGCAGGAACAGGGCTGTGAGAAAAAGGACCTCAGCCTGGGGCAGCTTCTTGAGAATGAGACCTATGCACATTAAGGACCTGAAAACCACCTCACAGTCCTAGGTGGCCCCCGCCTCTCCACAAGTGCTCTACGAAGTTCTGCGCATCTCAGGTGCGCCATTTCAAAGCTCCTACAGTGACTCTGTTAGTCAGTTGCGTTTGAGAACCCTTGTTTGAGGTTCAGAGGAGACCTCACTTCACAGAACGATCTTTCAACAGAAAAACGCTTATTTTCAGTTCGGTGTAAAGAGAGAGAGACTTTAAGGACAGGGATCCCAGGGCACACGTGAGCCCCGCGCTCAGGGTACTTCTGTGATGGGGGCACTGGCTCATCTGGAAGAAAGGCTGACAGGTTCTTTGCCACTCACAGTATCTCAGGGATAAGAGATAAAACTTAAAATCAAAGAGCAAAGTTAGTTTAGTCCAGTTCTCTGATAAAATAGATTCTCAGCCTCACTTTGAGTGGGAAACTCAAGGATTTCATGCTATGAGCATGAAATCTGTTATCTGTTATCTGTTATCTGTTCTATCATCCAGAGCAGATAACGAAGTACACCAATTTGATGTGTGAACAAATAAAACTCACCTGATCTAGGGGCACTATCTCATGCTCCAAATTATTTCTGCAATTCCAAAATATTAGATGTTTGGGACACAATCAGGAATGACTAGACACATGAAAGAAAAAAACACGAACAAGAACCAGGAAAAATGAGGAACAGACCCATAGAATCTCTCCACTTGAATAGAAAAAAGATGCAGGCTACAAAACAACTATATTTACTATGTTCAAAGGAAAAGGAACATTTTATAATTTTTAACAAGCTATAAACTATAACAGTGACACTGCAGATTTGAAAACAATAAAATGAATACGATAAAGCTGAAAAGACAAAGGCCAAAGTTAAGAACTCTGAACAGGTTTAACAGCAAGTCAGAAAAAGCAATAAAGACTTGAAAAAAATATATATAAGAACAAAATACCCAGAGCATAGCATACAGAAAAAAAAATGTTGACAATAGACACACTTCTAATAGAAAAGCAGTTGCATTCTAAAGAGACTACCAATAACTCTGAAGAGAACAAAGTCATATCATAGTGAAATTTGATGCTTTAAAAAACAGAACAAGAAAATTGTCATAGTCACAGGTCTCCACCTTAAAAGGCCTATCAATAACAATTTTTTAAAAAATATAGATGTTTCTAAATATCATTTCATCTGAAGGATGAATCCATTGTTCTGTATTACAATAACACATTTTTTCCTTTCTGTTCATATCCTTTAATTATTTTGTTTATAGCACTTGTTATACTCTGTGTCTCTCTCAGTCTCAACCCTTAAATATAATCTCCATGCAGGCAGAGGCTATGTCTGCTATGTTTGTTATTTCTGGAGAATTTACAGTGCATGGCCTCTAGGCTGGCACACGGGAAAGGGCAATAGAATAAAATAAATAAAAACGCATGCAGGAGCAGAGATGTGAAGAGGTCCTCTCTCACAGGACCATCTCCCAGGCCAAAGTCTGTGAGAAGAGAGGCTTAAAGATTGCAGAGAGGAAAATTTGTATTTTTCTAAGAAGCCCCAAAATTTGATTTTCAGTTGCTTTCTTATTGACAACACAGGATAGTAGAAGATGACAGAGCAAATCTTCACACTAATACAAAAGAATTTTTCACTTAAAATTATACATCTGAGTACTTGGGTTGGGTGGATCTCTGAAAGGTCTAAGTTCTGGAGGCAGGTCCTGTGTGGCACTGTCGGACAGAAGGAGCTTTGTGGAGGTGAGAGTTATAGGAAGACAGGACAGGAGCTGCCCTTCCGCCT
Source organism: Petromus typicus (assembly GCA_004026965.1). NCBI lineage: Eukaryota > Metazoa > Chordata > Mammalia > Rodentia > Petromuridae > Petromus > Petromus typicus. Next base: position 35,688 of record PVIR01012033.1, on the reverse strand, counting down.
GGAGGAAAGCCGAATTGCAGGGTGCGCAGGCCTAGTGGTAGTGGACTGACTACGGGGAGAGAGCCGGAGCCCTCCCGGGTCTCTCGCTTCCTCGGAGCTGACCCTTTGCTCAGTCTGGGTTCCCTTTCCATCTACCCACAGGGTGATGGTGCCTCACGGTTGGAACACTCCAGCACCCAAACTCAGGAGCCAGATAAACCTTTTTTCTTTATAAAGTTCCCAGCCTCATCTGTCTGGCTATAACCACATAAAATAGGCTAAGGCCCACAGCCAGCATCCGGATGGGAGAGTAAGGTACGGTACTTCTTTGAACACGAAAGAATTCACAAAGTTTATCATTCTCAGCTCCTTCCTGAAAGAATAACTTGAGAATATATTTCAGAAAAATGAAAAAAAGAATGTGACACACAAGAAACCTTGGATGGAAATGGGTAATAAATTCTAAATGATTCTGATACACTGTATGAAGACTACTGAACCAAACTGGAACTGAATCATTTCCACTTGGTAGAAGGTGGAGACACATGCGACATAAGAACGTCCCAAGGCTTCTTCTCAGGTAATGATACAGCTTTAACTTAATTCTAGACACTGAGAAAATATTATGTTTGATAAATGTACTATATTTTCTAATAATAACTATGACAGGGATAGAAATATAATGCTAATGTGTGAATAAAAATAAGCAGAAAAATTAATTTAATGATAGTTACATATGTACTTCTATAAATATAAATTCGTAAGGATTGTTTGAAAACCCAATAGGATATATCCTAAATATTTTTGCCTTTGAAGAGGTGAAGGGTGCTGTGTGGATGAGGGGGACTCTCTTTACTCCTCTATTACTTCTGATTTGATTTTTTCTAATAACTGCATATTCACTTGTAATGTATATAATTTTTAAACATTAGAATGTTTTGTCTAATATAAATTCTAATGGGAAGACTTTAGTTTTGTTCCTCCGTGTGTGTGTGTGTGTGTGTGTGTGTGTGTGTGTGTGCACGAGTGCACATGTGTGTGCTCCTCTCTCTCTCTTTCTCTGACATGAATGTTCTTACACTGTGGTCAGAAAGAAAACCACAAATGAATAGAAATACTTTGAAAATAAATTGGACAATATACCATTAATCATGTTTCAGATCATGTTGTTTTACTGTAATACCCCATTTTAGAACTCATCCTAAGAAAATAAAGGTAGTAGTGAGATTCTCCCAAAAGACTTAAAAGCATCATCACTCCACAGCAACATATGTGCACCCATGTTTATAGCAGCTCAGTTTGTGATAACTGAATCTTGGAAACAGGCCAGATGCTCATCTGCTGGAGAGTGGATAATGAAGATGTGGGGTTTTTTATAAAATGGAGTACTACTCAGCCACAAAGAATAATAAACTGAAGACACTTATAGTTCAGTGGACGCACATTGAGGCCATACTCTTATGTAAAATAAATAGAACACAACATGTGCTAGTACCGAATAGTTTCTCTGGTGTGAGAAACTGCAAGAGTACATGAGGACCAAAATGTATAGTAGACAACGTAAAATAGGAAGAAAAGCTCTGGAAGGACAGGAGAAGTGGGGTGAGGAGAAAAAATATGAGAAAAGAAAGAAGAAATGGAAACAAAGTTTTTGTATGTGGGGGGAGTGGGGGAATACGGAAAAAATAAGAACCATGCTATATCATGTACAGGTATAAATTCCCAAAGATGAATGTGATCATAATGTGTACTTCAAATACACCAATAAACTTAAAGGGAAAAAGTTAAAGGAGAGACAAAATATTGAAACAAAGATAGTTATCCCACTAATTATGCTTGAAAGAAAAAATTTGGAAATGCCCCAAATGAAAATTGTAAGTTAAAGTGTGCATAAGCAATCATGAGTCATCATATTTCAAGTAGCTTACAGGAAATGAGACATGTGTATATTCTTTGGCATAATCTTAAGTTCATATGAATTGTACAAAATAATGAGCTTCAATGTGATGCTTCTGTACATGCATGTAACAGTCTCTGATCCTGTCTGCCCTCCCTGTGGCCTTCCTCTCCCTGATCCCTCTCCCGACTATCACGTCATCTTATTTTTCTACATTCCACATGGTAAATATGTATGTTCTAATGTTGGATTTTTACAACCCACAAAACACAAAATTGGTTATATACTTTGCATCCAGTGCCTTGAAAAATGACAGAAGCACTGACTCCAAATGGCTGGTGAACACAACCAACATTTCTAAACATGAAAGAAAGAACTTTTTGATAAGTTTCAGTCCATAATAAGATTTTGCCAAAAAAGGACCAAATGCATCCAGAAACTCCATGCTCAAACAGCTGAAGGGAGTCGCTACAGATGGAGAAGCGGCTCCTGGTTGCTCCAAACACAGAGCTCAGCAGCGCAAAGACCAGGAGGGAGCCGCATGCAGCATGGACAAGTTACAACTACCCAGCCCTGGCGGCCATGCTACTAGGCTCCTCCTTCTGCCTATCTGTGCCAAGAAGGAGGCCCAGAGTCCCCCCGCCTCTGGCCAGAGTGGGGAGCACAGGCGCCCAGCTGGAAGAACAGAGAAGACCTCTGGGGAGCTGGAGACACCCACAAGGAACGGAAAGCCCCAAGCCTCCACGCTGATCACCCAGCACCACTCACTTACTCCCAGGACTCTGACTCACCACAGCCACCAGAGACGTGAAGAAAGAGCTCCTGTAAGCAACACCGGCCTTTCCTTTCCGTGCCTTATTCATATGGGAAAATATCAAGCAAATTAAAGAGAATCTCATGAAATAGTCACTTTCCTAACACTATTCAGTGGCCATCAGCTTTCTGTCAATCTCATTTGTTTACACATCCTACCACCATCACAATTTTTAAGCCATCACACAGCTATACCCTTAAACAACAGTAACTTAGGCACATCATCGAACAGCCCATGGTGGTAGACTGTATTTTCCAGAACTGTGGTTGCAACACTGCTCACCTTCTGCCCTGTTGAGTTTGCCACTCCCCGTCAAGCAGGAAAAATCTAATTTCTCCCCTTTTGACCATGGATGGCCCTGGCTCACTTGCTGGAACAAGAGATTACAGCTGTTGTCTTCTGGTGCAATGGCAGGAAGGTCTCTGAGTTCCCTCTTCAGAAGGAACTTCAGAAGTTTACTCTCCAGAAATTTCTCTCAGAATCCAGTATCACATGTTGGTGTCCAGTTAACATTCCCAGCTGAGCCCAGCCAGGGCAGCTGTCCCCTCCCAAAGCTCCAGGTGATGAGGGGTGAAGAAAGTGCCACAGACCTTCCCATACTCCTGACCACGGAACACGAGAACATGACCACATGGAGTAAGATGAGCCACATGGTCATGTTCTCGTGTTCCGTACAGTGGTTGGTCAGTAAAAATTAGAAATATGGCTTCGTGTTTGATCTCTCATTGCTTCTAAACCTTGTCTATATAGTTGGCCTGACTAAACGTTCCTTCCTATTTTACGTTGTCTACTATACATTTTGATCCTCATGTACTCTTGCAGTTTCTCACACCAATAAAGATCCAAGAAGATCAAATGTTGCTTTTAGTTGATATTTCCATGAAATCTCTCTTAAGTCAAGTGGATCTGCATGTTTGTTTGTTGTTTGTTTGTTTCTATGCCGATGTGAAAAACACTAGGTCTTTAATCTTATAGAATATCTTCCATTCTGCTTTGGATGATAGATCAGTGAACAAAACTTTGCTCACCATCTTCTCCTATGTCTGTTTCCTACAGTGATGGTTACACCAGAACAGAGTTCAGAACCTATTCTGTAAGAGATCAGAGACTCAATATTTGAGACTTTTTTGGCTACTCTGCCTTTATAACACAAAACCAACCACAGGGGATAAGTCAACGGATAAACATGGCTGTATTCCAAATAAAATTTATTTTCAAAATGGGTAACAGCAAGATTTGGCTCATGGGCCACAATTCACTGGCTGTGATCAAAGATGATCACATGTACAGTTGACCAGTTAAAAAAAAACAAGTGTGCAACCTGAAGTACCGAACATGTAAGGGAAACCAGCGCCATGGAAGGAAAAACAAACTAACTCATCTTCAAATCAACTTCTGCAGAAACTGAATGAATAAAATAAATAAAACTTCTACAGAAGTCTTGTATATTAAATGTTCTAGATAATTAAGATATATCATATTTCTAAAATAAGGAAAGGCTGTTATGGTGACATGAATTTAGATAGCTTAGAAGGGAAAAATGTAACCACAAAAATAGAAATCTCAGTAGATGTGTTAAATAACAGATTGGACACAGTAGGGGAGCATGTTAGCCACCAAAGTATACTGCAAAAGTGTTGCAGAATATGGAACTAGGAAGAAACAATGGGAAATTTTAAAGTAAAAATTTGAGTACATGGAAGTTATGATCAAAATTTCCAATATCAAACGTATCATAGTTATAAAGAGACAAGAGAGATGGATAGAAAGAGATAAACAAAGAAATGATAATTTAAATATATTCTCCTTGAGTTTAAGAAAATGTTTCAGGCCGGGGATTTAGCTCAAGTGGTACAGTGCCTACATTGGAAGCACAAGGGCTCAAGTTTGATCTCTGGTATCACAACAAAAAAAAAAAATCATAATAATAATTTTTAAAAGTATCACTCCTTAAATATGAATAGCTCACTGGTCAACAACCAGGATAAATGGGCAAGGAGGGCCACATGTGATGGAGGTAGGATGATAACATTTCAGAACTCCTGTCATAAAGATTTCTGAATTCCCTCCACATATGTAACCAGAGTCTTAGTCAGCAACCTTAGGGTGGAACTTGGAACTCTGACTTTCATGTGTTCATTTGGTTTCAAGAATGCTGTTCCAGGTGAATCTGTTCTTCTGTTCTCTAGAGCAATAACCTGGGACTAAAATAAGGTGATGCTTCCCAGTCTAGTTGAATACATCATCAGGCTTCAGGGTGCCCTCCCTCCTTTCCTGTGCAGGAGCTACTCTCAGGATGTGTCTGATGTTAACCTCACTCCCCTCCACCACTGAACAGGATCCTTATCCTCCTTGGACCTTGTCCCTGACCAGTGTTCTGTTGAACTCTCCTCATTCACTCTCCACTTCTAATGTGTCTCAACCCCAAGCTGATCTCTATGGGCCAATTAACCCCTGCACTCAGTCCCTGGTCCCTGACTGATCCTGTTCCTGCCACTGGGTGCCATATGGGGGCTGCTGTGAGTCACTGATTCACTTACTAAACACACATAGAGAGTTAGGCTACGTCCTAGGAAAACAATGCTGGACATAGTCAATGCTTGCCCTGCAGTTTGACTTAGAGGCAGATATGAAGGGAAAAAGGTGGACCACTGTGACAGGGGCGATCACACAGATTTCTCCAAATCTGTGGCAGTGCAAGGGCCACCAGCTCAGACTTGACAAAGTTCTTAGAAATTTCAGATTCCCAGCCCCAACCACCCCTGGGAAAATGTAGCTCGAGGATCTGCATTTTAAACAAGCATAAGTAATTTTTTTATCACAAAATTATAATAACCATTGACCTAAATAGCTATTTCTTAAGTCTCTGGTTTGGTCTGGAAGGAACAGGAGGAGTGTGGGAAGGGTGGTGATGGAGGAGCTGGCCTGATAGCTCTCAGGAACCAGATCCACAACAGCAGTCTGGGCTCTGCAGGATGAGCTGTAGGGAGCCAGTGAGAGACTCCAGGGATAGGGAAGGACACAGGACCAGAATAGCATAATTTAAAGGATGACTAGTGACAGACTGGGGCCCAAGTGAAGGACTTAAAATTGCAGATAGGGGGACAAGCCCATGCAACCATGACAGAGACCTGACCTAGCTCACTGGTAGGTCAGACAGAGAAGGGAAGAGAGCAAGTCTGGTTGGAAGGCAGAATCAATCGGGCTGGGTGGGAAAATCAGCGCGGGACTCAACAACGCCTGTTCCCAGCCCTAGAAGTGATGGGGAGTTGAGTTCCTAGCCCCATTGTCCTCTGCCCTGACAACACAGTTAGCAAAGCCAGCCCCAGTCCCATCTAAAGACATACATACTTCTATTATACTTTTAGACCTTTTCTAGTCACCCAGGATAAATTAGTTACCCTTAATATTTTGTTATGCGATAACCATGGGAGTTTGTAGCTGGATGCCCTTTGAAGGGTAGGCAGCTAATGCCTAAGCCACTCCTGGCTTCTCAAACTATCTCAAAGCATCAAAAGATGCAGGAGTAGAATTGACCTGAGGGTCCCTCCTGGACCAACCTGAACTCCCACTCAGTTTCAAGAATGTCACACACTCACTTTCACAGGTGAATCCAGATGGCCACAAAAACCACACAGTTGCCAAGTAAGTTAGGAGCAGTCACTCAAAGCGATCCTCAGTCTTCTTCCACTTGACTGGGGTTTTGAGGGGAGCCCCTGCAGGCCTACATAGTCACCCAGGACTTTGATAGTAAATCCCTGAGAGCTGTACAGGGTGAAATAATGATTACTGCTGATTCATCTCGATGAAGACTCACAACCAGCAAGGAAGTAGGTGTGACTGAACCACTACACACTCAATAAAGTAAATGCTTTCTCTAGAGGAGAGATGTGCAGCTGCATGAACAAGGAAAACAGATTATATGTGAGACCATAGGAAATTCTAATAACTGCTTCGAATTCACAAAGCATTTTCTCATCCTTTACCTCATTTGATCCTCAAAACAATTCTAAAGTAAGTTGTCTTAGTGTTCTCATTTTACAGATGAGTAAACTGAAGACCACAGATTAATGGAGTAACCCAAGAACACACAGCCAGTGCCATGGAATTGCTATGCATTTGTTGTAAGCAACAGAAAACCCAAACCAAATTATACTCAACAGTAAAGGGACTGAATGAGCTCATGTCACAGAGAAATTCCAGTGTTGGGTGTCAGGCACAGTTGGAGAAACTCTGCTCTGTTTTACCTGGGTTGTTCTGAATTTGTCCTTCTCAATGAGCCAGCTTTATTCTCTTTATTCTCCACTTTTATTTTCTGGAAGGAAAAAGGACTTTTCCTTCTGCAGTCATCAAGCAAGAGTCATAGGCTTTACCTTCTGTGCATTAGCGGCCAGAGGGTGCAGCACGCTGATTGGCTTGGGCCAGGGCATATGATCATGCTGTAGTCAACGATCATGCTTGTGAAGGCCACAACCCAGTTCTTTCAAGGTGGGGGCGAGAGGCTGTGGATGCTGCAGAATCAATCATAATATCCAATAGACACAGCACCCAAGTTCAAGTCTTACTGCTATTGGGGCTTTGTGGGTTTTGGCTTTTGTTTTGTTTTCCCCTGATATATGTTGTAGATCTTCATTTCTGGACAGAGCTAAATTGCTGTATCTACTTCCAAAGCACCTAACTAAACAAGTCCTAAGATGGCCAGAGGTCCTTCCCCACTGCTGCACATGAAGACTTCAATTTGTTTACGCTGCCAGGATCTGCAGAGTCCTTTGCATCTTCAGTTAATTTGTCAACTCATGTCCCTCTAAATCTCTTGTCTCCTTCTTCTTTGCTGCAAATGAATTTCTGTCTCATTGTTTCAGGGAAACAAAAACCACTCTGAGTCCTTAAAACAGAGGCAATTTAACGCCATGAGCTGAGAGAAGCTCAGAAGTCAAACAAGGGATGATGAGGCAATACTGATACGAGCAACAGTAGGAAGTTGCTGCCACTCCTAGGCCAGAGGGACAAGAAGAGGAGGCGATGTCACCAGAGCCCAGGGACTAGACTTCCCCAGAGGCAGCTGGAACTATGGCAGGTTTCAGGTGAGCACTGAGTCACAGAAGAGATGGCACCTCCTAGGAAGATCACCCACCAGCGAGAAAGAGGAAAATGCCTGGACCACGCCCTTCCTGCTGCCTCCATTGGACAAACCCAGCTGGAAGCCAGTGATATAGGGGCCGAGGGCTGCACAAGAGTCAGGCCCCCAACACAAAGGGCAAGAAGGAAGGGTGAGGAGTTCAGGCCCAGCAGCCCCCGAGCAAGCCCATCATGATAGCAAATACCGTTCATGCTCATCATGAACACACTAGAAAATACATATCTGCAGAGAGAAAAAGGTAAAAATCATGATCCTATCGGTTCTTAAGAGTAAGGTGAAGTCATCCAGTCCCAGGGGACTCTGAATGCTGCTCACTGTCATGAGTCACAGAGTAGTTGTGTTCTTATCCTTTTCCTATCAACAGGCCAAGCATTCTAGCAATTAACAAATTTTAGAAGTTTTATTTTTTTGCTTGTTTGTTGTGTTCCCCATCCCCAGGCTGAGGATAAACCTCAGGCCTCATGCATGATGAGAAGTTGTTGCAGGTTTTTTTTTTTTTCCTATGTTTTAAGAAATTAAATTTCACCCATCACGTCAAAGGTGAAAAAAATATGGTTTTAAAAAAAATCATTATTTCTTCCAAGGGACTGATTTGCTTATTTTTTCCATAGTCAAGGAAAAGTAGATGATATCTCAAGATTTTTCTTTCTGCCCAGGTTACTAGGACACTTACAGGTACGTCTCATGCTCAGCACTAACCACTTTTTATCCTCAGCTTCTGCCTTCTCCTTCGTGTTTCAAGTTGTATTTGTCACATCAGCTCTAGGTGACAATGTATGTGTGTGTATGAAGAAGACGGGGATACGTATGAGCACAGAAAGCAGAGGATCTAACTGATTTCTCCAAGGTGTCACCTGCCTGGTCCAACTTTGTCCACTCTGAGCCAGCTGGCCAGCCCCGTGGGTGTCATCTGACACAGTGGAACAGACTCTGTCACCGTTTTCAACAATAGTGCACCCTGCAATCATCCATGATATACAGCATTGCTGAGGGAGACCCCATCATCCCCTGCACAAATCACAAGCATTTGACTCCAACTCAGGAGGATGGAATTGGCACCTGTGCCCTAAAATCTCTTGGGGTCAGTCATTTTTCAGCTAAGGATGTCCTGTTGGGCATCATGACAATAGAAAGGGGTAGAGCAAGAGGGCACCTGTGTGATTATGGATAGATGGATATTGATTAGATTGGACATTTCAATTAAGTTGGGCAGAGCTTTTCAAGCATCCTCCCCTAGGCAAGCACCTGTCTTGCCCTACTTCCTCAATTCACAAGTTAGTTCCTCATGAAATGTTTTTTTACATTTTGTTTATTTGAAGTTGCTGTGATAGTCTGGGCATGAGGCCCAGTTTAATATGATTTTTACTGTTGCTACTGCATCTCCAATTCTATCAGGATGGTTATTATCATTGTTGTCTAAAACACCTGACCACAGCAATTACCATAGCCAGGTGTGCTCTCATACCCACCCACCCACCCACCCCACCCATTTACCACCCCGCCCTTTCTACCTCAAATTTCAGAAACAAAGCCAGTGTTCACTCTCATGCCACCAGGACAGCAGGACTTCGTGATCTGATGGCAAAGCAAAGTAGATATTCGGCAGTTATCTCCATAACGTGATTGGGATAGGTAAACAGTCCCTATATTTAAGTCCTGAAGAATCACATGAGTTGAGAGAATTTGAAAAATTTCTCAGGTGCTTCTGAGTTCCATAAACACATATGAGGCCTTTATAACCTCTTTGTCTCCCTAATTATATTTAACATAATCTGATGCCTTTGGATTAATTTGTAGCATATACCTACCAAAAGTTGTGTTACCGGGTAGGCTGGAGGGAAAAAGGGACCCCAGAACACCAGTTAGAGTTGAGAGTTGGTGACAGTAGTATAGATTCAGCACTGACAAAAGATGAAACTATTCCAGTGTTCATTTTGAAAAGTGGGGTGTGTCAAATTTAAAGACCCAATTCAAAAATGGGCTCTGAAATGAACAGATACTTTTCAGCGGAAGAAGTAAGAGCAACTAAGAAGTATATGAAGAAATGCTCAACATCATTAATCATTCGAGAGATGCAGATGAAAACAATGCTGAGATTTCATCTCACTCCACATAGAATGGCTGCCATTTCAGAATCAGCCAGCAGCAAATGTTGGCGAGGATGCAGAGAAGGAACCCTTCTCCACTTTTGGTGAGACTGTAGACTCGTACAACCCCTGTGGAGATCAGTTTGGAGATTCCTCAAAAAGCTAGGACTGGAGGTCCCATTTGACCTGCCCATCGCTCTGCTAGGTATATACACAAAAGAATTAAAAGACTCATATCACAGTGACATGTGTGCACCCATGTTTATAGCAGCTTAGTTTGCGATTGCCACATCTTAGAAACAACCCAACTGCCCATCAACTGGAGACTGATAAAAAAGCTGTGGTTCTTCTACAGAATGCAGTATTACTCTGCCATAAAAAATGACAAGTTTGAATCATTTATACTTAAATGGACATACCTTGAGGATATCCTCATGAGTGAAATAAATAGGTCACAGATATGTAAATATCATATCTTTTCTCTGGTATGAGAAAATAAAGATGTAAATGAATTCTAGAATTGTATGATATATTGTGAAATAGAAAATACTCAAAGTGAAATAGGGTGAAGAGGAAAAAATAATGATATTATAACAAAAAAGAAAGGAAACAAAGTTTATGTATATAGGGGGTGGTATGGTGGGTAGGACTATGGGAAAAAATGAGAATAAAGTTGTGTCATATACTGGTAAAAATTCTCATTGTAGAGTGCAATTATGATATGTATATGTAATGTACCAATAAAGATTTCAATAAAAAAAAAAGAAAAGCGGTGTGTGTGTGTGTGTGTGTGTGCGCACGTGTAGTCTCTTCCTGGTTTCCCAGCAGAACTGGTTTAGAGCAGAGTTGCCGAGGGTCAGACTCTTAGCATTGCTTTCAAACACAGGTGTTGAAGGCAAGGGATTGCAATAATAACCCACTTCAGGGTGTGGACATTAGCCAACAGACATGTACTTCTGGCTTTCTGCCAAGACCTGAGGTGGTGCCCAGCCTGGACTTGTCCACAAGGTTCATGTCTTTAGCAGATAGAGTCTTGCTGAAGAATTGGATTCCATGAACAATAAGACTTACTGGAAAAACAAATAAAATGCTTTAAATGTTTAAATGCATTTCCAAGTATTCATCTTCCAAATATTTAGACTCTGAACTGACTGGGCCAAGAGCCCAAGCTTTCTGTGCATGCTGACTGCCCCATCTCCCCAAGATCAGCAAATATATCACAACTTAAAATATCATCTTCTTGGAGCCAAAGTAAATCCCCAAGGTACTGCTCCAGGAAATCAGCTAGGTGTCTCCATCCAAAATCCTCCTCCATAACATCTATAGGAGCAGACTAACTTTAGTAGATCTAATAAATTTAACAAGACCACAATCTGTATCCACTATGAACCTTCAGTGTTAACTTGAGTGGAAATGGTGATTTAACAGTAGTGATGGATGAGGGGAAAGGAAGAAAAAGGAATACTGATATGGAGAAACTAACATTCAACCTACTGAGAATATTGGTAGCTATAGATGGCTTTTGCACCTGAACCAAATGTTAAAGGGTAAGTTTGAGTAAACCAAGACTGTTAAGTTTGGTGTTTTGAATTTTTAAGAGACAAAAAGAACAGGGGGGCCTTCTCATCTTTTGCATTTAAATTTCTCTAAATTCAGTAATCAAATAATCATATATTTTATTCTTCTTTTCCTAGGGATAGCCATACCAAAACTTCCCTTTTTCCATTCTTTTCTAAGCTTCCACACTGAAGAGACAGAGGGCATGACAAAACTATGGTGCTACAAGGAATGTATCTACTTGTAGAGTTCAGCAGTCTCATCTTCTTTTATTTTGGTGTATTTGAGCGTGTGTGTAACACATAATGTTTGCATTCCCTTGGGAGGTTGGTACATACATGTACATAGCATATCAATCCTTTTTTCATTCTTTTCCCTTCCTTCCATCCCCTCTCCACCAATCTCTTGATTCCTTTTCCTTTTTTTTTTTTTCCTGGTACATGTTTCATAATATCTAAACCTTGAAAACAGGCCATGTATCCATCAGAGGATGAATAGATTAAAAACCGTGTAGTATGTACATACAAAGGACTAATACTCTGCCATAAAGAAAAATAAATTTGAGTCACTTTTAAGAAAGTAGATACACCTTGAGTTCATAATGCTAGGTGGAATAAATCAGGCACACAAGCTTAAATATCATATAGTTTTTTATATGAGAAATTCAAAATTTTAATGAAGAGGAAAACAAAAGATAATAATAAGAAGGAAAAAGGATCCTGAAAGGGGAAGAAGATCAAGAGACAAAGGGAAGAAGGAGAGGAAAAGGGATAAGGGACATAAAAGGAATTGGGATGTTATGTATATCCACCGATTCCACACAAGGAATGTGAACTGTGTACAACAGTCTCATCTTTATTTAAGCTGTCCCACAATATAAAATAAATACCCTTAATTTATACTTTGATTGTAGAATGTTCTTCTTACTATTTTGTTTAGTCTTCCTCCATGACCAGGTAGGACAGTGGAGTTGAGTTTTACATACATTTAACATATGTAGGCTTAATCATGAGAAAAAGAGAAAGAAAGGAAAACAATGTCTCTTGAAAAGCACATGCCTTAGAATGAACACGAGAATTGCTTTTGTTCTACTCCATCTTTCTCCATGTCTACTGACCTCACTGTGCCATTTCTGGCTTAAAATACAAATATTTCATAAACAGTCCAGGACTCTGAAGTTCAAGTCAACTGCTTCACTGGTGACAAAACGGAAAATAGCCCCATTCCAATGAGGAAGGGCAAACTGGCTGAGAAACAGCAGAGCAGCCTCCCTAAGAGAGCTTCAAGGGCAGCTTGATTACCTGTGATTTCCATCTCAGGTCGGATGTTAGAACCTGCCCTCCCATCAGATGTGTATCTGCTGAACTATTCCTCCCTTGGGAAAGAGAAAAATGTTAAAGGAGGAGGGTCATTTTTCTGCTATCTCTGAATTTATAGTACAGACAGAAACTTACTTTCTCCAACTCCACACTCAACTGCAAAATACAAAGCAGAGTCATCTTCTTCTCAATTCTGGGTATAAAAATGATCTAATAAGAGCAGATGTAAGAGACAGAGAGCCAGTTGTTCATTCATCAAAGGTTCACTGAGGGCCAGTGGTGCATTAAGTGCAGGATTCAGAAGTGTGTTTTGTGAAATGGAAAAAGGGAGTCAGAAGGCCTACTGTTACACAAGCTGAAATAGGGCATAGTTTCCCTTAGATGAGAAACTCAATATATAAATAAAGTGCAAAATAAAAGATAAGAAATAGGAAAAAGAGAGAAAAAGTTATTGTACTCCACAATGAACAGTTCATCTAGAAGTGGATCGACTTCTCTGCCTACAATGAGTAAAGACTGCTTCTGTGAACTGTGAACTGTGGTAGTCAGGTAGGCCTCTGGCCCACCTTCCCCACAGTGCTCAAGTCCTGAGGTTCAGCATGACCAGTGTGGAAGGAGGAATCTGTAGAGATTCCATCTTCTTGCCTGCCCACAGATGTGGGGGATGCACTTTGCAAGAGTCCAGGGTCCTACAGGTGAGACTTAATCCACAAACTCACCAATGGCTGTAGTCAACAGAATTTCTTCACTGTTCCAGTGGGTGTTTTTCATTGTGGCAGACAGGGTAGTCATGCAGCAAAGGCCTCTCCCTAAGTCCCAGCACTGCCACCTCACTAATTCAATGTGCACAGACAAGTGAATGGAGTCTCCATGGGCTCCTCCCCACATGTCAGTCCCACAAGAGGTCAGGGCCCTAGCAAAGTGCAACCCTGCAGGAGTCCATTGAGCTCACCTCAGGCAGTATAGCCAGAACTGAGACAGGGAACAATGGCTGTCTCCCAGTGACTAGTCAACTCTGATCTGTGTGCTATTGCCCATACTATCTATAGGAGACAGCACATGCATGCCATAAGGGGTCCTTTTGGTAGCATTTTTTTTTCTTGCTGTTGTTCTTTTTCTTTCTTTTTCATGAAACTGGGTACCCTTATACTTCTTTTGTTCCTACATCCTCTCTTGTCTTACAGTCAGTATAGTTCCCTGAAGTTAATGCATTTCAGTTTTCCCTACTCTCTCTTTCTTCTGTACTATTGTAGGAGGGTGAATATAGTTTCTAGAAGTCCTGCAGTGGTTAATCTGTTCCATTTTGTGTTTGTCCCTTCTGTCTCCTTTGTCCTCTAGCCTCTATCAGTTTCTTAGGACTTGTGTGATCTTTATATATCCTCTAACCCTATTTCTAACACTCCCTCTCTTTCTATCTTTCTACCCTCTCTACTCCCTGGTGACCCTGTATTCCCAAAGGGAGATCCTGCCATATTGAAGGATCTGTATGTTGTAAAAATATTTCTGGTTAATTCTAAATTTTAACCTATGATCACAAATCTAACTTATGAGGTTAAAGGTATCAGAATATTAATTGCCCAAGCTGATCATTTCCTGTGCTGTGTTTGGTACTGTTGATGATACTGATTATATTATGTCAGTGGAGGTGATGTGATTATTCTAAGTGCTTTCCACTGTGTGCTAGAACTGAGATCACTTAAGGCTCATTACCAATCCAAGGAGGACAACCTAGGAAGTAGTCATCTCCTAAAGGTTTTAAATATTAGAAAGAAAGAGTCTTGCATTAAATATTACCCAGATAGCAGGCCAAGAATTAAACCAAAAACATCCACAACAACAAAAAAATAGAAATGAGAAAAAATTTAAAAACCCAGACACAAGGATCATCATCACAGAGGAAACCAGGGAAAATGGGAATAAAGCAAATTGAAGCTCAAACAACAGCATTCTGAGCTGGTATCAAAAGAGGATCTAGTAAAATGGAAATAAGAAATAATTTCTAAGATAGAAATAGAGATAGTGTCCCAAGTGAAAGATCTGATTGATAACACTAATAAAGAGATCAGGAATATGACAGAATCTCAGATGATGAAAGTAATGGAATCTATTAAACATCCTCGAACAGATTTCCAAGATATGGAAAATCTCTAATGAAAGTTTGGAAAATAGGAGAATGAATGTGAAAACCTAATAGCAGACACAGAAAATAGGATTGCAGTTGGTGAATGGGAAAGGAATAATTTACAGAAAATAGCAAAAGATCATGAAAAATCAATCCAGCAGCTGCTAGAAGACACAAGGGAAGAATGACAAGATTGACTGGAGTCAGTGAAGAAATAGGAGACAGTGCAAAAGATGTACAATAAAACTGTCCACAGATATAATGGCAGAAAATTTCACAGGAAAAGAATCTGACATACAAATAAGTGAGGCAAATAGGACTCCAAGTGGCATTGATATTAAAAAAAAAAAAAAACCCTACACCAAGGTATATAAAAATCAAGATTCCAGAAACCAACAGAAGAATGAAATATTGAAAGAAATAAATTGCATACATAGGAAAGCCCATCAGAATCAACACAAACACCAAAGTCAAGCAGAGCCTGGAGTGAAGTATTTCAAACCCTAAAAGAGAAAAACCTCCAACCTAGATTGATCTGTCCTGCAAACTATCCTTAAGAATCGATGGGAGAAATAATATACTTCCATGACAAAGAACACCTAAAAAACTTAACAAATACAAAATCTGAACTCCAAAAAATTCTAATCAATAGTCTAGAAAAAGACAATGAGTGTCACAATCCCTTGAGACCCAGCAGAGTGAACTCATTGAGCAAGACAAGAAACAGAATGGAAAGGGGGAAAAGCAAAGAATAAAAGAGCCTAGAACAGGAAAAGTTCATGACAGGGCTAAATCAGTACATATCAGTTATAGCCATTAATGTCAATAGCTTCAATGTGCCAATTAAAAGACACAGACTAAAAGAATGAATTAAGAAGCAAGATCCAACAATATGCTGTATACAAGAAACACATCTAATTCAGAAATAAATCCATAGACTGAAAGTAAAAGGATGGAAAACAATTCTCTATGTGATAGAAAACTGCAATAAAGCAGGAGTGGTTATCTTATTTGCAGACAAAATAGATTTCAAACCAAAACTAATTAGGAGAGATAGAGAAGGACACTACATCCTCATACAGAGAACAATCCAAGAGGAAGAGATGACATTCACAAATATTTATGCATTAAATTCTAGGGCACCCAATTATATAAAACAAGTATTAATGGACATAAAAAGCCAGATAAGCACTAATACAACAGTAGTGGGGATCTCAGTACTCCACTGTCACAAATAGACATATTGATTGGACAAAAAAAAATCAATAATGAACTTGAACTGAACCAAACTTCTGAACAAATGGACTTAATAGATGTCTACAGAGTATTTCACCCCACAAAATCAGAATATACGTACTTCTCAGCTGTTCATGGGTCATTATCCAAAACAGACCACATACTAGTTCATAGAACATGTTTAAATAAATGCAAATGAACTGAAATTATCCCTTGTACACTCTCAGACTCCAGTGTCTTGAAATTGGAGATCAATAGCAAAAGAAATTCCAAGAACCTAACAAACATATGGATATTGAACAATATTCTCCTGAGCAACCAACTGGTCACAGAATAAATTAAAGAAGAAATCAATTTCTACAATAAATGATAATGCTAATACAATATACAGGGAATTTATGGTACACAATGAAAGCAGTTCTACAAGGGAGATTCATAGCAGTGAATGCCCCTACTAGGAAAACAGAGCAAGCTCAAATAAATAACCTAATGCTCAACCTCAAACTACTGGAAAAAGAGGAGAAAGATAAACTCAAAGCTCATACAATGGAGGAATTATAGCAGAAATTAATGTAATGGAAACTAAGAGAACAATATAAAAAATCAGTGAATCAAAGAGGTGGTTTTTGGAAAGAATAAATAAAATTGACAAACAGTCAATCTTATCCAAAAAAAAGAAGGAAAAGGTTCAAATCCTTCCAATCAGAATTTAAAAAGTGAAAACATCACAGATCTAGCCTAAATTCAGAGGATAATAAACACCTATTTTGAGAACATATACTCCAATAAGATGGAAAACATGAAAGAAATGGATAGATTCCTAGACACATATGAACTTCCCAAGTTGAACAAAGAGGTTATAAAAATGCTAAACACTCCAATATCAATATGTAAAATTGAAAATGCTATTAAAAATTTTCTGACAAAGAAAGTTTCAGAATTCTATAAGACTTTCAGAGAAGAGCTAATGCCACTACTCCTCCAACTATTTAATGAATTTAAAGGGAAATAATACTTCCAAGTTAATTCCCAGAAGTATCCATTACATTGATTTCAAAAGCAGAGAAAGACCCAACCAAAAAAAGAGCACTACAGGCCAATCTCCCTAATGAACATTGATGCAAAAATCCTCAATAAGATACTGGCAAACAGAATACAGGTAATCATCAAGATCATACACCCTGACCAATTTGGATTCATCCCAGGGAGGCAAGGATGGTTCATATAAATAAATAAATGTAATACAGGACATTAACAGACTCAGGGACAAAAACCAGTGGTCAGCTCAATAGATAGAGCAAAAGCATTCACACATTCATGATTAAAGCCCTACAGAAAATTGGAATAGATGATCTTTATCTCAAACTGATGAAAGCTATTTATGAGAAACTAATAGCCAGCATCATATTAAATGATCAAGAACTGAAAACTTTCACACCAAGATCAGGAATAAGACAAAGATGTCCACTTTCACCACTATTGTTCAATATAATGCTAGAAACATTAGCCACAGCAATTAGACAAGAGAAAGAAATAAAAGGAGTAAAGATAGGTAAGGAAAAAGTTAAACTGTCATTATTTGCTGATGCCCTGATTATATAGAAAATCATAAAAACTCAGCCAAAAGACTGCTAGACTTAATTACCAGATTTAGTAGCATAGCTGGATACAAGGTCAACACTCAAACACCGATAGCCTTTGTGTACATAAACTACTGACTCACTAAAAGAGAAATCTTGGAATCAGTGCCTCTCACAATAGCATCAAAAGAAAGAAAGAGAGAGAGAGAAAGAAAGATCTAGGACTCAGTCTAACAAAGGAGGTGAAAGATCTCTACTCTGAAAACTATAGAATTCAAGGAGACTGAAGAGGATATCAGAAAATGGAAAGACATCTCTTGTTCCTGAGTAGGAAGAATCAATAACAACAAAATGGTCATACTGCCAAAACTACTATACAGATTCATTGCAATCCCGATTGAAATCCCATCAGAGCCAGTGAAAATAATCCAAAAATTCATCTGGAACCACAAAAGACCTAGAATAGCAAAAGCAATCCTATGCAACAAGATCTTGGCAGTGGTAACACAATTCCCAACTTGAAACTATGTTACAAAGCTATTATGTTTAAAAAAAAAAAAAAAGCAGCTTGATACTAGTAAAGAAACAGACCCAAGGATCAGTGGAACAGACTAGAAGACCCAGGAACAACTCTAGATATTCCAAGCCATCTCAGGAGACAAACACCTTCAACAGAGGAAAAGTGGCCTCTGGAAAAACTGGGTTTCAACTTGCCAAAGATTAAAGCTAGATCTATCTTTCCCCATGCACCAAATTAAAATAAAAGTGGATTAGAGACTTAAATATTAAAATGGAAACACTAAACCTGCTGGAAAATAGGTAGATATAACTCTTGAAAACATCGGCTTAAGGAAAGACTTTATGAACAAAACCTCAGCAGCAAGAGAACTAGCAGAAAGAATCAACAACTGAGATCTCATCTTACTAAAAAGTTTCTGCACAAGATAAAACACAAAACAGCAGAAAGGCAACCTACAATATGAGAAAAAAAATTTACCAGCTGTTTCTCAGACAAGAAACTATTATCTAGAGTATCTAAAGAACTTTTTAAAAAATCAGCCCCCCGAAATGAAAAGAACCAATACAAAAATGGATATCTGAGATGAACAGAAATTTACCAGATGTAAAGAAGTTTAACATCGCTGGTCATTCAAGAGATGCAGATGAAAACAACACTGAGATTTCATCTCACTCCACAAAGACTGGCTGCTATCTTGAAATCAACCAACAACAAATGCTGGCAGGGCTGTGGGAAGAAAGGAACCCTTCTCCACTGTTGGTGGGAATGTAGACTGGTGCAACTACTATGCTGATCAGTGTGGAGAATTCCTAAAAAAAAAAAAAAAAAAAAAAAAAAACTAGGATTAGAAGTCCCATTTGATTTTGCTATTTCCCTGCTAGGTATATACACAAAAGAATTAAAAGAACATTACGACAACAACGTATGTGTCCCCATGCTCATAGCAACTCTGTGACAGCTTAAATCTTGGAAACAATCCCTCAACTGGAGACTAGATAAAGAAGAGGAAGGTTATTAAATAAAATGGAGTATTACTTAGTCATAAAGCATGATTATTTTGAGTCATTTATACTCAAAATGATGTACTTTGAGAACATGTACATAAGTGAAATAAATTGGTCACAGATGTGTAAATACCATATCATTTCTCTAGTATGAAAAATGGAAGGTGTAAATGAATGTCAAAATGTGTTATAGGTAATGTGAAATAGGAAGAAAACGTGCAAAATAAAAGGGAAATCACGGATGGGAGAAAGTAAAAAAAGGAAAGAAAAAATTTGATAAGTTAAAAAAAAGAAAACAAAACTTATGTTTATAGGGGGTAGGGATTGTAAAGAGGGCAGGGAAAAGGGGGAAAAATCAAAATCAAAATGTGTCATGAACCGGCACAAATTCTCAATGTTTAATGTGATCATAATGTGTATATAAAATGTATCAATAAAGTCAATTGTTTAAAAAGTGTACCCTGATTTAGTGTAATAATCTTAAGTGTTTTATATGATTTTTGGCCTGTCAGTGTGGCTGTTGGTCTGTAGTGCAGAAATCACTTTATAGGACTTGCAAGAGAAACAAATGAATATGATGCTAGAAAAAACCTAGTGGGGATAAAGGAAGAGAGAGAAAGAATCAAGATGTGTAATGTACATGCACCAGTTCCCCACAATGAATGTAATCATTATGTACTATAAACATCTACTAGGAAAAATATTTTTGAAAAAAAAGCCATACTCTGCTTGATTGTATTTAATTTGCTGTGTGACACTGGCAGAATTACTGAGCCTCTCTGAGTTTTAATTTCCTGAGGTAGGGTGGGGGGGATTGAAAAGGTTGCAGTACATAGATTTTAAAGTTGTTTTCTATCATAAAATTCTGTGACACTGACTTAGAAATATTGACCAAAAACTTTACATAAGTGTAACAGACTTTCCTATAGTATCTTTATTCCTAACAAGCCCTTTGCCCTAAACAGTTTTGTTCTCCGGTTCAGCCCTTCCTTGGTGTGGCAGATTTGCCCTATTCCTCTCTCCCCTGCTAACGGCATCACTACCAGCTCTCTTGTTCCTGGAGCTTCCAGCAGACACAAGCAAAGTGAAGGTATTCCTCCCTGAATTGTGCTCCTGCCACAGTCGCTGTTGTTCAGGCCCAGTGAGGGTGATTCAGCCTTTGATGTTTTGATTAAAAGTAATGATAGCTGTGTTTTGGATAGAAGATACGGCATCAGATGTCTTGTGTGATTAATCATACTTTCAGATTGTGTAAATGCTTCATTTTCAGTGACTGCATCATTTGTAATGCAGCTCTTGTGCTGTATCATCAGGCATGTGAGCCTTCCACAATTCAGGTATTGAACTTGACATAATGCTTCAAGCACCAGTTATCTTTTCTCAATCTAACCTAAATATAACAATGCAACACTTGGTTACTCTGGGAGGAGTGAATTATCCTGTATACTTGAATGTTTTGGATATTGTATCAGGCAAAGCAATTCAAATTTCACTTTACACAATATTTACTGGTTTTTTTATTTTTTGTTTTTTTCATTCTGTTCAGTCTATGTATATGCATTGGAAGAATTCCTGTTCCATCAATAGTTATGCTTAATTCAAGGTCCCCACTGTGCCAGCATGTAAAAGAAGATTATGTAGTGTGTCCAACTTCTTGAAATAAAGGAGATAGGTAGAAAGCTACAGTGTCTGAACCTGAGTCCTACTTTTGTAGGTTACTATATATTTGACCCCAGAAAAGATAATGGGCCCCTTTGAGCTTTGAGCTTTATATTCTCCACAAGGACATGAGTGATTACTGCTTTCCACTCTTCACAACATTTTTGTGAGAAGAAATCAGCAGTGTACAAGAAGGTGATGCTTATTATCAAACGTGTCATATATCTTCACTCATTTAATTCTCACAATAACACTGTGCTACAAGAAAACTGTCATTGAAAGGTTAAAGGACTCGTTACTAAAAGATTGAACTGGTATTCAAACTGAGGTAGATACTGTGACCTTCCCTCCATATGACCAAAAATTACACAAAGGTAGCAGTCAACATTTTTACTACATGACGGGGGATTTCTTTACTCTTCCTCACTCTTTATGGAAAAGTGGAGGTGGGGAAGGTAATTGACTAAAATACTTTTAGAGCAAGTTACATAATTAGATGGTTTTGCTAGGTTAAAAACATTAAAATGCTTCACATTTTTGTTGATGCTGTCACAGTCAGAATACTTTTGAACCACTGGGCTTAAACCTATCATGTACTTTGCAACAATTTCACATTTCCAACCTAAATTTATATGTCAGTGAATTTTAAAATGTTTTAATGTCATGGTACTCTAAAGGATAAACTCCAGGGCAACTAGTGTCTGCTGCTTTCTGCCTCTCTGATGCAGGCAGAAACTAGAAAACCGAAGACACCCACAACCTTCCAGCAAACAAAGGCAGCCATTATGTCTTCTGTACTTAGGAGCTTTCACTCTGCCAGGCAGATACAGAAAGCACTCATCCTTTCCAGCTCCCAAATCTCTTGACTTCCTCTTTCTCCTTCTGTCTGTCCAGGGTCTTTTGAGGCAGAGAACCAATAAGCCCCTTGTTTCAGATCTCTGCAGGAACAAGTGGAAGCTACTCTGAGTATCAACTGAACCATAAGTCCTTTGAGGATACAGGAAGACATTCACCCATCTCAAGACCAAAATGCAAGAAGAGGAAGTTTGCAATCAAAGGAGGTGCTACCCTCCACTGCCTTCTTTATAAAAAAGACAGGATCTCTGGAAATAGACACCATTTACACTCCAGATAGACAGCCAGACAAGATAGGTAGACAGACAGACAGAAAAAAAGCAATGTATACTGTGTACATATGTTGAAAAGATCACAATATGTTGTGTTATATATGTTTTACATATGTTTATATATTTTAACTATCATAAATTTGTGCCAGAGCTAAAAACTTTACTTTCTCAAATTCCATGCTCAACTACAAAATACATGGTTTTGGATATACACATACTCAAAGCCAAGAGAAAATTGTTCTCTACTTAGTTTTACCTTGAAAAGTGTTCATTTTGTATAATAAATACATTATCAGGAATCAGACACTTGGATGTGTCTTCTCCCTTTGAACTTCTTAATAATTCTACTATCTTCTTTAAAAGGATCAGGGATAGGAGTTGGGTCTAGATGTAACAGATTCCAGAACTCTTATCACTTCCAGAGCTCAGTAATTTATTATCATATTTTTAACTATATTGTTCAATTTCAAAAAGTCTGAAATTTTACATTATTGGGAAAACAACATCAAAAAAGATCAAAAGGGAATAAGAACACTATATTTGGAATTTTTCATGTTTTAGTCTTGAAAACAATACAAAATTCCAAAAGAAAACAATGTCCTTTGCTTGCATGACTCCTGTGAAGTTGCTATGGTCCCAGTTGCTAAAATAGAACAATTAGATAAATCAAGAGAAGGCTATCAACAGACAACCAGATCAATATAGAAGATTAACTTGAAAAAAAATTGAAGATTGGAAAATCAGAATAGACATCTCCTTTCAACATACTGGCACATGTCCCAAATAGTGTCCTCCAACCTATAATTGGCCTGCATAGTCCAGCAAAGTAGAACTTCCCAAGGGTGTAGGACTCTGTTACCACTCTTAACAACCTCCTTCCACTACTGACACAGCAGAATTCAGTCTCAAAGACAAGAATATAGACTTGATTTCTCTAGAATGAGCCTTGTGCTCCCCAATAACCCTAGGATTGTGGTCTCTCCTTTGCTCTACAGTTGTTTTCCAGAGGCAAACTTCCCAATCAGTTAGTGGAAACTGGGATCCTCACTGATAATTACACTCCAGAAGGAGCTCTGCTAGACAAGCATCCTGCTCTGAGGGTGAGTCCATAATCTTGTTCTTCCTAAACAGGGAAGAGGGAGCTGGGGAGCTGGATCCCCAAGAAGTTCCTTCCAGAAAAAAGCAAAGGCCAATTAAAAGCATTTAATGCCATCTAACAAGTCCAATTGAAATTGGGAGTAGTTAATTCCTTTAGGGAGACTATCTATCATTAGTTATTCAGGACAACAATACAGGATGTCAGTACCGGGTCAGCTGGCTCAAAGCACACGAGTCAATTAAGCCACCCAATGAAGGTGACATGAGGCGTGAGTGATACACAAAGCAGGTGGCACACCCTGTGTCACCGGATATACAACAAGACTCTTGGTAGCTGAACATGTTTCAAAATATTTGTAAACACCTCAGATAAGCATCTTCTATTCCCATGATACATGGAAACTACCATGGAAAAAGAGTAGGAAACCACTAAAGTGAAACTCGAACTGATGCAGAATGAAGTATCCACAATAAGGAAGGAACTTCAAGCCACTTTGATCTACGCATCTCTAAGTTTGGTTCAAGACCTCATTAAAGCCAAGCAGTTTATGTTTGGACCAATAATTAGAGCTCATAAAAGTTCATCCTCAGACTGGGACTCTTTGAATGGGTGGGACACTGGTCATTTATGGTGTTTGATGACATGAAAGCCAACAAGACTACTCTTCAGTATGCACAGCTTCCTTTACACCCTAGATAAGAAGGGCCTGGGGCACTCAGGACAGTAAATAAGCACAGAGAGCCTCAAGCCATGACACTGAAATTTCCTTTGACACCTCTGCACTGAGCAGCTACTGTGTGTCAGAGATGGCTGGTAAGAGAAGAATAAGATGTAGCCCCTGCCCTGGAGATGCCAGACATGGCAGAAGGAAGACAAGCACCCTGGAAAGAACAAGGTCTGATGGTGCCAAGGGCTAAGCAGGAGGCGGAGTGTGCTCTTCCCCATAGAGACTCAAGAGTCTAACTGAGATGCAGCTGAACTTTGCAAAGCAATAGTAACAGCAAGAGCTAGAAGGAGGTACAACCTGAGCAATGGACAAGCACTAAGCACAATGCAGAATTCTGAGCTAAGGAGCAGTTCAAAGACCTGAAATTCTGGCCTGGAAGGAGTGGGAGGCCTGAAGCTAGAACGATGGATAGGGACGGAGCCCCAGAGATTTGCTCTAACTTGCTCCTCATTCACTTGACTTTATATTGAAGGCCACGGGGGCTGTAAAACTTCTGTTTTTAGATCTTATGTTTTTCTTTTGTTTGTTTCAGTGGTAACAAAGGTTAATCCTAGGGCCTTCACACAGAGCTTCATCCCTGGCCCTATTTTTTATTATTTTATTTGAGACTGGGTCTCACTAAGTGGCAAGCCCGGGCTGGACCCTATAATCCTCCAGCCCTCAGACTCCCAGAATGCTGGGATTACAGCTGTGTGTCATTGTGACCAGTGACTCTTGTGTTTATTTTAAAACTATTTCTATACAAACATTTTTTCAAGAAACTGTTGCATGGAACTGAATACATATAACAAAAAAGAAGCAATGTTTTCTCATTACAAACTACTTCTATAATTTTAGCTTTCTTACATTGGCTTGTAACTAAGCATTTGTACATTTGTCAGATTTCTTTTCAAGGATAGAGTTTATCAGTGACAGAAAATCTAATTCAAACTGACCTAGGCCAGCTTTAAAAAAACAAAAAGTGGAGGGAAAGAAAAATCTATTACTCATCTAAATTCAGAGGAAGTTCTGGGATTCAAGACTCAGTGATTTGAGAGGTTCAAAGGATTGTACCAAAGCTTTCCTCCGTGGCTCAGTTCAGTCCAAGGTGTCTGCTTGGTTCCCTGGAGAAGCTTCCTGCCTGCAGCTATCCCCCAGGGCTCTGCGCTTATCGCAGCATTGCAAGCCTCAGCTTCCTCTCTATGGTCTCCTCCTTCTCCTTCCTAGTATAGTCCCAGAACGATGAGTCCCTCCCGCTCCCTCTTCAGTCTGATCTTGTCACTGTGGCCGTGACAATGGCACATACTGAATGTAGTAGATCCTACAGCACCTGGAGTCTCCATGGATGACAGTGGGTACAAGATGGTGTCACATCGGAGAACTGAAATGCTATTACCAAAAGGAGGATGATATATGAACCAACACAAAATTTTGAATAATACAAAATTTTAAAATGTGGGATAAAGGAGGATTATTGTAGGTATATGTCAGTTTTAATGTCCAATTTGCTTCTGTATTTACTTTTATTTTCTGTGCACAATACCAAGAAAACTGCAACTCATACAAATAGTAACTATAAACAGCACACATGTAAAAATATACCTAGAGCATTCAAAGTCGTTTTTAATTATACTTGTGCCAAAGTGTGAAGGCAGTTTGAATAATAGAAAATTTTGTTTCAAAGTTTAATTATATAAAACACAAACAAGTCCCTCTCTTCACCTAAATATTCACTGGGAAGATTAATTCTAAATATAGTGTCAATAAAGGATGAGAAATTTGACAATGTCATTTTTGTAAAACTTAGATCTCTTGGTAACCATCATCCTAAAGCCTGAACACATTAAATAAGGCTTTCACTTTTTGAGTTTCAAATTAATGTTGAAATGTTATCTGCAAGTATAAGCAGGAGATATCACAACTCCTCATTGCCAAACTTCCTTAAAAACATCAGCAAGATGAAGTAACACTGTTATATCAGAATACTATTCACCAAGCCTCTTTGGGGGAAAAAAATAGGGATTTCCTGTCAGATGTGAAATACTAATAACAATACCCTGTGTTAGGATGGGGGTGCTAAGTATTAACAGGAAAAAGTAAATCCTAGAACTATCCATGACATTTTAGAAAACTTGAAGGGGTTTTAAATTTGAAGATCATGATGCATTAAACTGACAGTACAGAGGGCATCATTAAAGGCTGCTTAAAAGATGCTCATAGCTAGTGTTTTCTATCCAACTCACCACCTCTTGTTTGGTAACAATTTTGCAACACAGGTGCACAGCACTTTGTACTGTGGCACACATGCACTTTTTGCATGTGCTTATTCTTCTTGGTGTAGGCGACACAACTTTCCTGGCCTCAAAGAGTTCTTTGTAAGTCCCGGAACACTCTTAGTATGTGCTTTTCCTCACAGAGCTTAGTAAGGTACATTGAGACCTAACTTTGAACAGTGCCCCAGGGATTATGTTTAACATGAGACAGGACACTAAATGTGTTATGAATTTATTTTCTAAAAGAAGTGTCTTTATTTACAATAACATTAAAGGAGAATTTTCAAGGCATTGTTTCACATACAATTCTCAAGAGTAAAAATTTTTACACCTCTTACTAAGATCAAACAAAATAATAAATGAAAAGTTCATTTAGAGAAACATTTTCCAGTGGCTATTTTGGCCACAGGACCTTCCCTGCTTCTTATTCATTCATCAAACAATTAGTAAGTACCTACTACTTATTATTAAATTGCCCCAGCTGCTAATGATACATTTTTTAAAGATATTAAACACAGTCCTTGACCTCCAGGAGTCCAGTCAGGGAGAATTATAAAAAAGCAAATCGCCTTGAGGCCACCCGAGACATGTCATGATGGCGACATGAATATTACATGGTGTCGATTAGGCTCTTTCAGGTTGCCATGAAAAGAGACGCGCTCTGGTGACTTGGGGTCAATGTGGTTTATTATGAAGCTCCACGAGGAAGTGGAGAGAGCAGGAAGCAGCCTTAGCAGCTGCCTGGCGTGGCCCGGCTCAGCCAGGAATGTCACCAGGGACATAGTAAACCTCCAGCCACCTGTTCTTCTTGACATAGCTTCAGCAGCAAGCATCTGCTGCTCCTACTCCAGTGCTCCGCCAGTGTGACAGTTCAACCGTGCTCTGCTCTGCTTTCTCTACATGAATAAATCCCCTCTGCATTTGTTTTCTCTACTGCGTGAATCCTGCTCCATCATGGCTCCCACCACCATGCCAATACGGCTTTAGGATTTCTCTCGTGGTGTCCGCCCTCCCTTGTGGCTTAGCCCTCATGAATCTCAGATCTGAAAGGTATGAAAGAAGTAGTGACCCCATTGGGTCGAGCGCTTGCCTGAACTTCCCTCATTGGCCGCTGGATACCCAGGCCTGGTTCCAGCAGCACCAATTCTCCCTTTAGTCTGCTTACCAGGGAAACAGAGTTCTGCTACAAAACATCTCAGTCTGTTTTGGCGACGTGTAAAGCTTCTACCCCAGGAAGGGCGTGGTGAGAGCTACCGCTGACACCACTGCTGACTTTTCTCTTGCTTCATGTCTTACCATATTGTTTGTTACCTGAACTCCATGTCAAGCCTTCTGCTTTGCCATAAATAACATTAGAGTTATAACAGATTTTTGAAAACACATTTTTAAAGGTACTTAAAATACTGTAATCAAAAATTTAAAATAATCTGAATATTCAGTAAGAGGAAAATACTTGACTAAACTATGGTGTATTTATAACAAGGAATATTATACAGCCTTTCCAAAGAATCATAATTTGGAGAATGATGCAACAAAGGAAAATGTTCACTGATATAATGTTAAATAAAAAATTACTATACAGAAGAATACTATCACTAGTAAACTATATATACATGTAGAATTGAAAAAGAATAAACTGAAAAGATAATTTGACAATGACTTTTGATAGTGGGAAAATGCAGAAGTCTTATGTTTTTCCTTATAAATCTTTTGCATATATTTTTTTTACTTTTCTATATCTTAACCTTTCTTCTTCTTTTTTAGGGCTCATCATTTCTGTACTAGAATCACCATTATCAGTCTACTAGTAACCTGAGAGAAAAGCCAATATCAATGACGCAGGAATACAGAAATGGAGTGAATCGGGTCCCTTCATTTTGACATCACTGAAAAGTGAACCGACTCTGTCTGGAACCTGTACATTTTGATCTATTTGATGACAATAAGTTGACAAAAATATTTGGCCTTCCATAAAAAAACAATGATCCTATAAATATATGAAAAGTGAAAACACAAAAAGGGTAGAGGAGAATAACAGCTAGATAGCTCAAAATACCATGGATTAGTCAGGCTCCTTGGCTGCAAGCTACACAAACCAATTCTGATTCATCTAAGTAGAAAAAGAATGTTTGGGAGGATTATGGAGAACTTGACAGAACTCAAAGCAAAAGAACCAAGAACTTCTCCTATAGAAACCAGACCTAAAACATCCCCTGAAAGGCTCATATGTTAAGAAGTGGAACTTCTGGAGGGTGATTAGTTCCCGGGCTTTCTAACCTTATCAATAGGGGAACCTACTGATGAGGTCATAATTGAATGAGCTGTTAGGAGGAGGCAGCCAGTTGAAGGAGGTTACCAGGCACGTGACCTAGAAGGCTATATTCTTGTGTCTGATCCCTTTCTTTTCTTTTTGGCTCTGCTTTGCTTTTCTTCTTACTGAGTGCCATGAGGTGAGCTGCTTTCCTCCACTGTACCCTTCTGCCATAATATTTCTGCCTTGAAGCCAGCTAACCATGGACTGACACCATGAACTAAAGTAAATCTTTCCTCTTTTAAGTAGTGTACGTCAAGTCTTCTATCCCAGCAACAAAATGATGACTGATACATCTGCTACCATTAGAACTAGCAGCCCCATAGCTCTTTCCACTATTGTCGTTGCTTCCACTGTCACTAGCATTACCACTACCACCACTCAACTGCCATCACCTCCACCACGATTGCTAAGATCTGCTCGCTATTTTCTAACTGTCAGATGACGGTGGCAAGCCAAGAGCCTAGGGCAGATCAGCAGTTGAAGGATTCTGAGGATGGATAACTCCTTTACTTTTATAACCTTGATGCTCCACTGACCTCACTTAGAGCAGGTCCTGTGCCATCTGCCATGGCTTGAAGGCCAGGGTAACAGCATTAGTGCTGCAGCCTAGTTCACGTGACCGCACCCAGGTGCTGTGCAGCAAGCAATGAAAGGTCTTCCCCTCCTGCCTTGCAGACAAGCAGGGTGAGATGCTGAAAACTACACACCAGGGGAATTCCCACAACAGCAGCCACCTCATCGCTAATCGCAGCTAGCAGTCTGGGGGCTGCTCCTCCAGGTTTCTTCTATCATCATACTGGGGAGGGTGAAGAGGGGAAGTGTACAAATGATTTATGTTTCTTTTTTCTTTTTTTTTTTAGGTTTTTTTTGAGACAGGGTCTCGCTTTGTAATTCAGGCTGGCCCTGAGCTCAGCCTCCAACTCACATCACAGCAATCCTCCTGCCTCTGCCTCCCGAGTGCTGGGATTACAGGCATGAGCCACCACGCCCGGCACTGTGGTATGTGGTAATGATTGCTGCTGGGCGTGAGTCTCCATGCCTAGTATTGTATGTGGTTTCCGGGGATCGAACCCGGGTCCTTGCACTTGCAAGACAGGCACTGGATCCACTGAGCTAAATCCCTGGCCCATGATTTATGTTTCTTAGAATCATTTTGGGGGAATATAAAATCCTCAAAACTTTTTTTTGAGACAGGGTCTCACTTTGTAGTTCAGGCTGGTCCTGAACTCAGCCTCAGAGTTCAGCAATCCTCCTGCCTCTGCCTCCTGAGTGCTGAGATTACAGGCATGAGTCACCATGCCTGACTTTTTATTGTATATGGTTACTAGGGACCAAACCCGGGACCTTGTGCTTGCAAGGCCGGTGCTGTAACCACTGATGCTAAATCCCCGGCCCTGGGCTGGCCTTTACTCATTGTATAGCCCCAACCTGCCTCAAACCAAGTGATCCTCTTGCTTTGGCCTCACCAGTGCTGGGATTACAGGCATGAGCCACCATGCCAGGCACTGTGGTAGTGATTGGTGGTGAGTGTGAGTTTCCACACCCAGATTTTTATTGTACGTGGTTACCGGGAATCGAACCTGGGACCTTGTGCTTGCAAGGCAGGTGCTAGAACCGTTGAGTTAAATCCCTGGCCCAAAACTCTTCTTTTCTTTAAACTTATCTCAAAAATTTCCCCAGCCAACAACCATTCCCTGACAAGTGGCCTTTATCACCCCTGCAAAGGCCATCTCAGAAAATGAGCTTTTTTTTTTTTTTTTGAAAATGAGCTATTTTTAAGTCACCACACATTCAGTTTATGTTTGGGTTACCATCATCCGAATGGTGACCAATTATCTTATTGTTCATTCTTTTATAAAGTCATTGTGATTTGTTTTAGAAAGTCCTGCCATAGATTTATAAGTTATTATAGGTAAAGAAATTGACAACTAACCCCACTCTACTCTATCTGTGTCTGTGACAAAATCCTCTTGGAAGATCAACAAAATACAGAAGAAACACAGAGTATGGAATTTACTAATTTGCACTGGCTGTTTTCACTATAGCAGTGATAGAGAGAGGAAAAGCTTTTGAACTGTAAGCATTTAACACAGAGAAAACAGATATTCAAACAAGTCTTCTATGAAAGGAAACTGCAGAACAATGCAATATCAAAACCTGCCTTCCAGGTTAACTTCTGTTTTTATTTAAACCATGTTTAGTTTGAATTTACCTACTTGGAATCTTTCCCAAAGCATAGTAAGAAGTCACTTTTAAGTCACTTTTTAAGTCTGCACTTTCTTTACTGACAAGATAGTTACTCCAGCCCTATCTGCAGATTTACTTGCAGTTTTCTTTTGTCTTCATGAAACTGACTTAGTGAGGACCTTTCCACAGACACGCTGGGTATGGAGAAGAGTAAAAGAAGAGGTATTTTTTATTTCGGACTCTCCTGTGCCATTTGTATTAGTGCAGATCAATTTTTAAACATGACAACTAATAGATGGGGTGAGGTTCAATTACATTAAGGACAAATTTCCTCTATAAACAAAAGCTTGAAAGTTTCCTAGTTGCTGCTTTTTCATCTCTTTACTCTTTGACTATTTAAGCAGTAAAACCCAGACCTCAGAGCAATTTCTAAGATTTAAGGAAATGTACTTTCTATCACATCATTCAAATAGAAAACCTAAGTAGCCAAATAAAGCACATCATGAGGTTTTTACAAATTATTTGTCTTAACTCACAGTTCTTGAAATCATTCTCTTCCCCAATGACTTAGTGCATATTAGTAATGTAGAATAATGAGTTTCAATTTAGTATATTGGTATAATGCATATGACATATCTTAATAATATCCATCCCCACGAACCAACTCTATTTTTCTTAGCCTCTTTCTCTTTGAGCCCCTTCCCTATCTCTAAATGTCTATCTTCTAGTTTCCTCTCCTCTTTTTTAAATTTTAAAAAAATGTGTGTTAGTACATGTTTGCAGTACACCATGACTGGATTCATCATGGGGGGTTGGTACACAGACATAACACATTTTAATTTGTTTCATTTCCCCTTTCTCTCCCTTTTCTCTCCACTCCTTCCATCTCTTAGTCCTCTTACTGTTTGCAAAAAATTCTCTTCTTGAGAGAAAAATATGCATACCTCATGCATACTCCATTGCCACCTTCCTACTTCAAAAGCCGGTAGTATGAAGTCCATGATCACAGCTTACAATTAATTTATGCTCAGGCACAGTGTATGGTGTTTATGTGCGATTCAATAGGAACCATAAGGGCCCCTAAGTAGATTTTCCTCATTTATAAAATGAGACAAAAGACAGAGACATTCTATTTTTCTCCTCTGGACTTTGTCATGTTAGTCAAATCTGAAAACTTTATGGATATCCTGTTAAAACATGGACAAAAATCACTGTGTCGAAAATGAAAGAAATGTAAGGTGAATAAAAGATAATCTAGCACCATGATAGCATTATTAAGCATGTGAAATAACCCTGGAATAATTTTCCTTCCAAATTTCTTATTGCGTAAGTTAATGATATTTATTGCTCAAACAACTTAGATTTTCTTTTATTTCAGTCAAAAGTGCCCTGATTGATTGTGACACACTGTAAAAATGGTCACAATTCTTCACCCTCCTGGGATCTACAATGTGTACGATGCAATTTTGCCTCTTTTCATCCCTTTAAAAAGAAGCAATTTATCAATCCTTTGAATTTGGACTAGGCTTGTCACATTCATTGTGCAATAGAATGTGGCAGAAGCTATGTTGAAAAGTTCAAAACAAGAACATCAAGAGATTTTACACGATTCCTTTATCATTTATATAATTCTAAAACCATCCTACAAAGAAGACTGAACTAGAAAATTGAGGAGAAAGATCTGGGGGAGAGTGACTCAGTTTACCCTGCCATCTCTACTGACCCAACTGTCCAGCCCCAATCAACCTACCAGCTGATCATGGATATATAGTGAACTCAGCCAAGGTGAGAGAAGCCAGCCCAGACTAGAACAGTCCAGGGATTACAGCTCCAATTCCACACTGTAGAAATGAAAGTTAAATAAGCAGTTGTTATTTTAAGGCACTAATATGTGGGATTACTTTTTATATGGCAAAAGTAAAAATATAGGGCATTGCTAAGAGCACCAATTTCCTTAATGCATGTATCCTTATGCAAGATAAGGACTGACTTGGAAAGAGATATATGTATACAATACCAACATTAAATTATTTTATATATAATATATGTGAGACTCTTGTATGATGGAGATAGAATAACTAAAGGCATAACTAAATATTGGCGTGTTACCATTTTTCCTGTATTTTCCTTATTACAAGATTGTCCCTATTAGACAGAAGAGGGAACAGAAGGAAAGAATGTGTAATACTGCACACAATCCAAAACCATTTATATTTAGCAGAGAGACTTTGTATGCATTTGAAAATCTACTATTTCATTCTTCCCTTGGGCTGCACCAGAGGTAGACTGTATTCTCCACACCCTCTGTGGTCAAGTGAAGAATCAGGCAACTTAGAAATCTTCTAAGTGCTGAGGACAACCAAGCTACAGCGAAATGAATCCTAAAATTTTACCTTAGAAAATACCTAGTCCGACTTTTCCTCTCAGTGCAGTCACCCTCTATATAACATTCAATTCCTTTCAAAAGGCACCTATAGGCTGCCTTCTGTACATGAGTCATTATGCAGCAGGGTGTCGAAGAACAGCAATGAACACCCTTGCCTTCAAAATTATTACTCTCTAGGAGAGGAGATAAGGCTTTCACTTAAACTTAAAAGAGGAGCTCTCTCCTAATACCAGAAACATGATCTTGGAGGATGTGTATGAACTTAATCATTGGCAATTGAGTGAGAGGAAGAAGTCTCAGGTGGAGAAAATAATGGAAAATGGTAGACCAGCAATTAATAGTATCCAACACTAATAACAATTTCTCCCTCCAGTCCAAGCCTAGAGTCATCTTTGATTTCCTTCCTTCCCTCCAGCCCATACCCACATCATCACAAAGTCCAGTCAGCTCTAACTGCCAAGATACGTTAGATTCTCATTCCTTCTCAACACCTGTTACCACCCACTGAGTTGGTCTGCCTTTTCCATGGTATCCTAACTTGGCGTGCCACCTCCACTGTTAATCTCTCCCTGACTGCTCCCTTCACCACAACCTAAGTGAGCTTTGTTACATGTAAATTAGTCCTATTACCCTTCCATGGGAGGAGAACCACCAATGGGAATAAAGTCCAAACACCAAGGATTGTAGAGTTTGACCTCTGGATTGGCTGATCTCACCTCTGACTACTTCTTCACTTGCCCACTATGGATTAGCTGATTTGCAACTTCGATTCCATCTTCAATCTTAATCCCTCTTTGTCACATAACCTAAAATATTTACAGGTTGCAAGGATGAGGATGCGGATAACTTTGGGTGGCCATTATTTTGTCTACCATCCCCCATGTACTGGAATAGAAGTTCCATGAGTGTCAGAACTCAGAGACCTTCACCTTTCTCCTAGGCCTGGCATGTGGCAAAATGTATTGCTTAGTATATGTTTATAAAATGAATTCTTAAATAAACATAGTGGGCTAAGAGCTTTGCATGTATTATCTCAATTTCACTGTTGTACAGCTACTCTAACCCTTATGAGGTTATTATCCCCATTCTATATTAGAGGGAATGGAAGCACAGAGATGTTAAGTAACTGCCATAAGGTCAAATAATTAGTGGGTGCTGGAGCCAGGGCACTAAAGGAAGCTGACAGACTCTGAAGTTGTACTCTTCACCACTGTGCTATGGCCCCTCACAAGAGAGTCACAGAAAAGGAAAGGTGGGGCCCTCGGATAATGTTCCTCAAATAAGTTTTGGCCTAACACGTAAGCACATGGAAAATCTACAGGTGGAATTAAGCTTGCAAATCCTAAACACATTGCTATTTAGTCTCCGTCTAGATACTGTTGGTGAAGACAAACCCTTAACCAAGTCACAAACTTCACAAAGTTATTTACATCTGTCAGCCAGGGCGGGTCTCAGTCATAGACAGTGCAAAGTTTTTTGTTTTTTTTTTTTTTTTCCTGAGTAAGCATTTTGCATAGACTCTCTGCTTTCCTGCATGGGTAAACAGCATGGAACCTTACAGAAATTTGGAGACATCATTACCTTTCCTCTGAGGCAAGATTAGAACCTCCTTCACAATCAACTTTGGTGGCCTTGTCCTGAATATCATTCATCCTGGTCTCACCCAAAGATGAGACAAAGTTTCCTGCACAGACAATACTCCTAGCTCCAAACTCAATATGGGAATGGCCCAGAGGAGGCAGAGCAAGGGAGGCACTTGGTAACATTTCCCTCCGTGCCTCCCAAATTTCCAGCTCCCCAGCCAGAAGAGTGGGTGGGTAAGGCATTGTTCTAAGAGGACCCTATTGTGTTTTGATGAATACCAGGGCCCCTCCCTCAGGAGGCTGGGAAGGAGAATGAAGAGTGGGTGGCCAACAGACAGTACCCTTTTTTTCTGGCAAATAATCCAGAAAATGGATAATTCCCACAAACATAATCAAGTTAGCAATCCATGTGTAATTCAACAATATGCTTGCTAGTTAAATAACAACTTAAATTGGTGTGGGAGTTATTAAAGAAATTTTATTTAGTCATTTTAATAAGATAGTTCCCTGGAGACATAGTTTTTCAAAGAATGTAGAGGTAAGTGACAGTTCAAAGTATGATCTCTAGGTCTAAGTCAGGACAGCTGTCCAAAGTATATTCTCTCTCCTTTAATAATCCTCGCTCTCTTTCTCTCTCTCTTTCTCCTCTCCTTTAATAATCCTCTCTCTCTCTCTCACACACACACACACACACACACACACACACACACACACACACTAAGTCATCTTAACCACACCTACATGCACACAGACACTCACACACTTTCTCCTAGCATTGACCAATTCCCAAGAAACTGACCCCCACTCCTGCACTGCTGTCCTCCTCTCCACATACAGGCATATTCCACCTGCATAACAGGAGCACTGGAGTCCTCAAATGGGACCCAAGTAAGTTGTTGGTATCAGTCTTTATGCATAAGTTGATCCCAGCTCTACCACTTAATACCTACGAATCATTAGGCACCTTAATTTCTCTGAGCCTGTTTCTGTGTATGAAACTGGTACAACATCTATCTCATAAGCACTGGTGAACATCGCTATATACCTGGTGCTGCTCAAGGTGTTTTACTGCTGCTATAGGTGTCACAATAAAAAACAG
>PVIR01012032.1:0-45869 GCA_004026965.1 Petromus typicus | reverse complement strand
GGGGTTCCCGTCCTCCTGTGCGCACACAGTCCAGGGCAGGACCGTGGGGGCAGCGAAGGCGAAGGAAGGTCAGGGTGAAGCCGAGGTGAAGGAATTTCCCCAGGACGGAGGTAAGGGGATCATCTTCCAAACTTGGCCCCAAGGTGGCAGAGGCAGAGTCTAGGCCTTGCCCTAGACTGAGAACAGTCAGCCTAACTGTGTATGATGGTGTCTGTCTGAACTCGAAATACTCTGGGAGGCTGAGGCAGGAGGATTACAAGTTGAAATCAGCCTGGGCAACTCGGGGAGCTTCTGTTTCAAAATTTTAAAAAGTAAGGGACTGCAGCAGAGTGTGAAGGGCTTGGGTTCAATGTCCAGTACTAGGGAATCAATCAATAATAACAGTAACAACAACAATATTAACAGGTCAATCTGTGACAGCAGTGACCAGAGCCGGTGTAAGGGTGACCAGGGCACAGGTCACCGTTCCCTGCACCTGAAAATGAAGTCCTTTCTCTGAACCTGCTGCCTCTCCAGCCTCTTCTCACCCCATGCGGTGCGGCCCTTTCTTCAAAATCCTGAAGTCATCTTCATTGGTTTCTGGTCTTTTTCTAAATAATAAAGGACTTTAGATAGCTTCTTGCCCAGGCCCTGCATTTTACAGGTCCAGAAATCATAGGTACAAAAATAAAAGAATGGGAAGAAGAAATTACAGCTCTACTGGGCATGGTGGCGCATGCCTGTAAGCCCAGCAGTCCAGGAGGCAGAGAAGGAAAATCACAAATTTGAACCCTGCCTGGGCAGGTTAGTGCCTTAGCAAGAAGCTGCTCAAAATTAAGAATTAAAAAGACCCAAGGATATAGTTCAGAAATGTAGGGTTCAATCCCCAGGGCAATATCTCGGGAAGGAAGGGAGGGAGGGAAGGAGAGAGGAAGAAAAAAAAAAAAAAAGGAACTGAGAGCCCGGAGAAAGCTCTAACTCACCTTGGGTGCTGGGCGGGGGAAGAGTTAGACCGCCCCCGCCCCCGCTGTCACGGAAGCCTCCCTCCCCCTCTGCACAGTCACCGGTGGCTCTCCTGTCCTGACGTTTGCCCATGGCATGCCCGCTGCGCTCCCCTCACCGCCTGCTCGGACCTGCGGGCACAGGGCCGCTCTTCCCGGAAGCCTGCAAGGCCGGAGCTGTGGACGGTGTGTCGGCACCAGCTGCATCCGAGGATTCTCGGCTTTCCATCCTGGATCCGGATCCCTCAGGGCTGGGGCCTCCCACGTTGGGGCTCCTGGCAAGGTCTGGCCGTCCAGGGCGTGTGGGAAAACTGCAGCTGAAGCCTGGGCAGCGGAGGCAGAGGAAGAGCTTCAGCTGCGCTTTGTAGTGTCCTCTGGGCCGCTGGCCTGAGAGTCCGGACACAGGCTTGAGGACACATCTCATTCAGGGCTGAGGAGGTTCCGAGGGCAGCCAAGGTGGTGAAAGAGCCAGCGTCAGTCCAGCCCCTCCTTCCAGAGCAGGAGGAAAGAGGCGGTTCATGTGCAGACCTGAGGCCAGGAACCAGAAGCTGGGGCCTGCTGGGAGTCGGGGAGGCTGAGGCAGGAGGAGACCTTGCCTGGCTGAGAACTGAGCCCGCCTCCTCTGAATCTGGTGGCTTCCTGCTCAGGCCCAACCTCCTGCCGAAGCTCCAGGCTTACCCGGCTGACGCTGGGTGCCTCCTTCCTCTCCATATCCAGGCCCCCGGCAACACTGCCGGAGTCTTGTCTCTCCCTCCAGCCCCAGGAAGGGCCCAGAACCATAATTGGGCATCCTGGACAGCGGGGCGGCTGTGCCCTTTGGGTTTTGTAAGCACCTATGCCCAGCAACACCTACTGCGCTCTCACTTCAGGTCTCGCCCTGGAAAACACCAGTAGTAGAAAGTCAGAGAAATTCCACAGCCAGAAACTACCAGGCACACAAGCCCACGGACGTTGTTCCTTATTTAATTTATTTTTTGTAGGCCTGACCTTGGGCTCAGTGTAGAGGTACTCAGGGCTTGAACTTGGGGTCTCCTGCCTCCGTCTCCAGAGCTAGGACTACAGGTGTGTGCCACTCTGCTTGGCTAGTACCTCACAACTTGGCTGCTGGATAGAGACTTCTGTGAGGCTTCTCTACAGTTCTCGGTGCCTTGATAAATAATTAGACAAGACACATAGAGAAGGCAGCGGAGGTGTGCTTTTCCCCACGGCTGATAGAGGCAGGCTCTACAAGGCGAGACGGGCCGGCAGCAGGCTCCCAGCACCTCTGAGAAGGGAAAGCAGTCATTCAGATCCAGATCCAGAAGCCAGGCTGGCTTCCTCTCATGCACGTCAGGCACTGGGACATTTGTCCTTCCAAAACCACTTGGCGCCCTGTCAGTTATTAACTGTCCAAAGGAAAAACTTGCTCAGTTTCCAACCAAATGCAAATGAAGTATCAGGAACTGTGACTTGATTGGTTGTGCTCACATGCAAATCAAAGACTGAAAAGAATATAGCTTTTTTTTGAGATCGGGTTTCATGTATAGTCCTTTGAACTCCCTATGTAGCCCACGCTGGCCTCAACCTCACAGTGATCGTCCTGCCTCAGCCTCCAAGTGCTGGGATTACAGATATGTGCCGCCACCCCCGGGTTCTGCCATGGTCTTGACCGGCACCCAGCATTCCAGCTGGAGGGTGACGCCTGTCATCAGCATGACCTTCCGTAAATGCAGGTCATGCCCTTGTCCCACGAGGTGGCCCAGGTTTCAGAGGTGACAGTGGAGACCCCGGTCCGCTTCAGACCTCTCAGCGCTCTGGTGTGTATACTAAGCATAGAAAATACTGGGCAGGACCAACGATCACATGCGAAGCTTCACCCCCTTTGCTGCGTACCAGTCGGCCCAGTCAGGGCTCCTTTGTTTGTTCTTCAGGAGCAGGTAGGGCCTGGCCTGCAGACCGCTGGGCTGCCCCACCGTGTGGAGGGGTCAGGACCCGAGCTGAGGGCCTGTGAGTCAGCGTCTCCTGACGGGAGCCTGGCTGCCCCTCCCCCCACAACAGCAGCCATGCTGCCATCTACTTTATTTTTTTATTTTTTGAGACAGGGTCTCACTTTGTGGTTCAGGCCGGCTGCCGTCTACTTTAACTGTTAGGAGATTGATGCTAACACAGCGTCCGAGTGCCTGCCTCTCACAGGAGGCTGGGCAGGTAGCCAGAGAACGGCTCTCTGGCCACGCGACCTCCAGCTGTCCTGCTCCAATCTGCCTGCCCAGGCAGGAGGCCCTCAGGGGTGTGCCTGTCTGGGATCTGTCACCAGCGCTGACCTCCCGACTTTGGCCCCGATGCCTGGGCTCTGGACCAGGAGACGGATGGCTGAGGGCAGGTGTGGCCTGTGGCCACGGGAGCCTGTTTGTGAGGAGGCCAAGCAGGTCCAAGCCAGGATTGGGGAGGAGATTAGGGAAACATGCTCAGCTGGCCGGCCCTCGTCTGCCGGGAGGGCTGGGCACGGACACCAGGCAGAGCGCAGCAAGCATTTACTGATGGGAAGTGACTCACAGGCTGCTGGGACGCATCTCCACGACAGCAGTGGAGAGGTGGGCTCGGTCCACGCAAAGAGCTCGTGTGGGAGCCCAGAGGCTGCTGCGCACAGCCCTGGCTCCTCTCCAGGACGGGGCCGGGCTCCAAGGACAGTGGCTTCAGTGACCAGCCAAGGCGCCTGTGGACGGAACAGGTGACCACACCCACAGCCAGCGCTCTGGGACGCTGAGGCAGGAGGAGCGCATGCTTGAGCCCAGCCTGGGCCGTGTAGTGTCTCAGTGAGACTGTCTCAAAATTAAAACATCCGTGGGCCGGGGAGTTAGCTCAGTGGTTCCGGCACCTGTCTTGCAAGCGCAAGGACCTGGGTTCGATCCCCGGTAACCACATACCATACTGGGCGTGGAGACTCACACCTAGCAGCAATCAGTACCACACACCACAGTGCCGGGCGTGGTGGCTCACGCCTGTCATCCCAGCACTCAGGAGGCAGAGGCAGGAGGATCGCTGTGATGTGAGTTGAAGGCTGAGCTCAGGGCCAGCCTGAACCACAAAAGCAAGACCCTGTCTCAAAAAAAAAAAAAAAAAAAAAAGCTGAGGATGTAGCTCTGTGTGAAGACCCTGAATTCAGTCCCCAGAAGCACAGAAAGAGGGGTGGGGGGCGTAAGTGTCTGGGGGATCTCTTCCAGGCCTCTGCAGGCCCCCAGCTGGCACGCAGGCCTGTGCAGGCCCAGGTGGGAGGTGCGGCTCACACAGGCCCGGGAGCTGCAGGCCGGCTGGCAGGCTTGCCTGCCCCCTGCTGACCAGGAAAGCAGGTGAAGCAGAGCTCCCCGCCACCGGCCATCTTCGCTCCTGCTCCCTGCCCAGCCCCTTGTTGGCACACATGCCACCATTCCGGATGAAGAATAAAGGGCGGTCTCTGTCCTCGGCCGCCTCCTTCCTCCCCCAATGGTGAGGTCCTGGCCTTGCCAAGCACCCCAGTCAGTACTCTCTGGTTGCTGCCTCTTTTTGGGTCCCAGAGACTTCCCTGGGGTGCTGAGAAAAGCCCTGAGTTCTCGCTCTAAAATGGGGCGACGAGCATAGTGAGCAGTGGGTGAGCCAGCCGGGGCCGCAGGGCTCCGCTGTGACTCGGCAGCTGGGCTGATGGAGATGTAAAGCCTTTTCTCAATAGCTGACTATTCCACTTAGAGTAGAACAAGCCAGGCGGGGTGGTCCACACTTCAGCCCTCTGAGAGGCTGCAGCAGGAGGGCGGCAAGTGTGGACCCAGTAGGGGCGATTCAGCAACTTAGCGAGCCTGCCTTAAAAATAAAACAGTGGGCCGGGCACGGGGTGCACAGCTGTAATCCCAGCACTCGCGGGCAAAGGGAAGAGGAGCACCACGAGTTCAAGGCCAGCTACACAGTGAGCTGGGGGCCAGTCTGAACTGCACGGCGAGACTCTGTCTCAAAAAACCCCCACAAAATGTAAAGGTTGGGACGCAGCTCTGGGCAAAGGCCTGTGTTCAGCCTCCCAGTTCCAACAATGAAGTCGCCCGTGCCTCTAGTCCTCACACTCATCAGTCGGGGACTCGGTAGCTGGCACCGGGCCGGGCCGGGCCGGGACCGGACGGGACGAAGCCCCCGCTCGCTCCCCGCGGGCTGCGGAGCCTCGGAGCGGGGACCGCGGCCAGCAGGGGGCGGGACGAGCCGCCGGCCCCTCGGCTGGCCCGGGTGCGGCGGGGTCCCGGCCCCGGTTCCGGTCCGGGAGGCGGCTGCCGGCGGCGGTCTGAGGAGGTCGGGAGCCCAGAAAGCACGGCCGGAAAGAGGGTGTGGGCGCGGCAGAAAAGGGATTGCCAGGGCCCGCCAGGAAGAGGTCGGGGATGGCTGTGTTGGGCAGAAACAAGAAGTCCTCGGAGAGCGGAGGCAGAGACAGACAGGGGCAGAGACAAAGAGAAAGTCGGAGATGGAGGCAGACTCCGGGGCACAGAGACAGAGACAGGGACAGAGACACGGAGGCAGAGAAAGGCCCCGGCGGGGCAGCGGCTCTTCTGGGCCTGCGACGTGAGTCTCGTGAGCCGCAGACCCGGAGCCAGGCTCCGTCTGAAGTCAGATTCGCTTCCTGGGGGAGATGGAGCAAATTCACCACTCCAGAGTCGGGATTTACGGGCTTACTGCGCCTTTAGGCCTTTAGGAACTTTTTTCTTTTTTGAGAAAAAGGGAAAAAGGCTTGGGTAACATTTTCTGACCCAAAGCAGGAGTTTTTCTTAAAAGCACAATTTAATAATCCTACGTGGAAACAAAGCTTTTGTACACAGGGGAGAGGGGTTGGGATAAAATAAATTTTCTTTTTTAAAAAAATTCCTGTTTCCGCCGGGCGTGGTGGCTCACGCCTGTAATCCCAGCACTCGGGAGGCAGAGGCAGGAGGATTGTGATGTGAGTTTGAGGCTGAGCTCAGGGCCAGCCTGAACCACAAAGCGAGACCCTGTCTCCAAAAACCTAAAAAAAAAAAAAAATTCCTGTTTCCTTGTCTTTCTCTTTTTTCCTCTGTCCCACCTCAGGGACCTTCTTGCCTCAGCCTCCAGGGCCAGGACTTGCAGGTGGGACCGTCATGCCCACCTGAGACCCTGCTGTTGGATACGGCCGGGCCATGTGCGTTGGCCTAGTCTGTGGAGCACACAGGGTCTCTCCCTGCCCTCTCCTCTCCCTCCAGCTGGACACGGAGCCCCAGGACCCATGATGTGGGGTGCTCACACCGCGGAGCCGGGTTCTCAGCCCCTGCGCTCCGCAGCTCCTTATGGACTCGCGCATAGGGACGGGCAGTAGGAGAGTGGGGGAACAGGCCCGGGTCACCCGGGTTCTGATGAAGGGCGCTGGGAGGCTGGTGTGTCTGGATGGAGATCCGGGACAGGAAAGGAAGGATGCCCGAGGGAGGCACACCCTTTCTCTAATCTTGTGCTTCTGCAGAGCCGCAGGCAACCTTGTGTGAAGGGGACCGTGGGCACCCAAGGGAAGGCCTGGGCCATGGCAGTGACAGCTGCAGTGTCAGCCCTGAGCCCGACCGACCCCTCCAACAGTCCCGTGCAGGAGCTGCTGTTGCTGCTTCACTTGATAGATGGGGAAACTGAGGCACCTGGGGATTAAAGAGCTGGCCTCTGATCACAAGGTGAGGCTTGGAGGGGAGACGATGGTTAGACTTGGTGCTGTACGCAGAATCAGCCACTGCTGTGGCCCCAAGGACTGCGTTGCACTGGGGTGTAGCCCTATAGTGCGGCACCTGCCTAGGGTGCCAGACCCTAGGTCTTTCCCAAGCACTGTAAAAACTCCAGTCTTTGGTTGAGCGTGGTAGGGCCAGCCTATGGCCCCAGCTATGTGGGAGGCTGAGGCTGGGGCACTGCTCGAGCCAGGAATTTGAGGTTAGCTGGGACAATGTAGGGAAATCCGACAGAGTCCAGGGCCGGGGATTTAGCTCAGTGGTTCCAGCACCTGCCTTGCAAGCTCAAGGTCCTGGGTTCAATCCCTGGTGGCCACATGTAACAGTGCCGGGCGTGGTGGCTCAGGCCTGTAATCCCAGCACTCAGGAGGCAGAGGCAGGAGGATTGCTGTGAGTTTAAGGCTGAGTTCAGGACCAGATTC
Source organism: Petromus typicus (assembly GCA_004026965.1). Classification (NCBI taxonomy): domain Eukaryota; kingdom Metazoa; phylum Chordata; class Mammalia; order Rodentia; family Petromuridae; genus Petromus; species Petromus typicus. The sequence goes on along the minus strand of PVIR01012032.1, from coordinate 38,765 downwards.
TCTCTCTCAAAAAAGAGTCTGTATCTTGATGCATAAATATTAGCCGTAATAAAAACCAGCCATTAGCTAGACGTGGCGACACATGCTAGGGAAGCTGAGGCAGGAGGATCACCATGAGTCTGGTGATGTGTGGACCAGTCTGTCCACAGCGTGTACTATATAATGAGATACTGTCTCAAAAATCAAAACCAAAGCAAACAAATCAGAGAAGCTCAGTAACAGCCCAAGGGCACGTACCTGCCCGCCACACTCCTCGTCACCAGGCAGGGATGTGATGAAGCCGGTGGGCAGCAGCGGCCGTGTGCGGCAATGGCTCCGAGCGAGCCCTCTAACTCTTCTAGCCTTTCCGGATCACTGACCCCTGGGACAGTCTGATGGAGCAGAGACACTCTCCAGAAAATGCGCCCCACAGACTCACACAGTGCACACCCAGGAAGCCACAGGGTCCCCACGCTTCCCATGGGCTCCACAGGGCAAGCCCTGGCCTGCGCCGTCCTCTCGTTGGAGCCGAGGAGGAGCCTTGGGGCTCCCGTTACCGAGACAGTGGGGACAGTTCACGGACACCTGGCCTGGGAAGAGAGCAAGCCGCCGCCCGCTCCCTCTTCAGACCGAGGACTGTGCCAGCGTCTCCCACACCCACAGTCACTTGGGAGTCTCGGGGTACTGCCTTGATGCCAAGACGCCGGGCAGCTACGACTCCGGCAGGGACTCGCTCACACCCCACACCCACAGCGACCACGCCACACCCCACTTCCTGCCTTGGCAAGCTTTCCAAGTTCCCACGTGGTACACAGAACACAGCGCACACCATGTAATTCACGCCCCCGTGACTGACTGCGTTGTGGGGCCCGGGATTGAACCCAGGACCTTCCCTCTGAGGTGCCCCCTCAGCCTTCTTTTATTTATTTGGACGTAGGGTCTTGCTAAGTCACTAAATCGCCCAGACTGAGGAGAACATACAATCCTCCTGCCTCAGCCTCACACAGTACCAGGACTACATGTGCACACCCCATGCCTGCCCCTACCAGGTGGTTGCCCCTTAGTCTGTCCATACAGATTTACACAGAGGCTGCCATGAACGGTGCCAGGCTGGCTCCAGGGTGCCTGTCATGCAGCAGTGAGTGCGGCTGTGAGGTGGGTACTAAAGACAGCAGAGAGCAGTCTGGAGTGTTCCGACCTGGGCAGGCTCGCCCTGCGAGAATGACTGGGAAGCTGAGGCTTGGGTGTGTCTCAGGCAGGAGCGCTCGAGCCACACACAACAGAAACCCGACTCACAGGAAAAGCATATGGCTGTCAAAGAGGGCATAAAACTGAAGAGTGCCAAGGGCACTAGGTGGTTCAACAACAGCTAGAGCTACAAGTCAGCCAGGTGCAGTGGCACACACTGGTAATCCCAGCACTCGGGAGGCTGAGGCAGGAGGATCACCATAAGTTTGAGGTCAGCTTTCAATACATACTGAGTTCAAGGCCAGCCTAGACTGCATAGCAAGACCCTGTCTAAAAACAAACAAACAAACAACAAACAAAGAAGATGTGGGGATGCACCTCAGTGAGAAGGCCTTGAGTTCAGTCCACCAAAAAGTAAATTAAATAAGTAATAAGAACGATAAATACAAGTCCACGATTCTGCAATTTTCTTGTCTTTTCCTTCAGGCAAAAGAGGGCTGACACGGTTTCCAATGAGACTACCTTTCTCAGCATCAACCTCAAGCTTGACCTAAGGCAACTCCTGATTGATGTGACTTCAATTGTCTGAAAAAATAACAGAAAGTTCTCTTCAGAGGGAGACAGTATTGCCTGGGTCTCAAAGAATTTCTATAAATAATTTTCCAAAACAACATCGAGGGCTGGGCCTGCAGCTCTGTGGAGCCCTCGCCTAGCATTGTAAAGGCCTGAGTTTCGCCAGCACCACAAAAACACACAAATGAAACTCAGTGCCCAGCACACAAAGTCACTCAAGAAAGAAGACAGCACGAGAAGAGCGGGGACAAAGGATCACAGAGACAGATTCGCAAGATCTCCAGAAACCAGAACGCTCTGGACGGGTCGCAGAGCAAGCCTAAGACTAAACACCAAGACTGGGAAGTTAGTTGGGAACAAGGAATTTGTAAAAAAAAAAAAAGATAAAGGGGCCAAGGGTATTGCTCTGGGGAACAGTTCCTAGGTTTAGTTCCCAGTACCTGAAATAAATGAGTAAGTAACAGAAATAATGTCATGAATTTAAATAGAAGAAAATTCACATTGTGGGGCTGTGAGAGTATGTGTGTCTGGCATGCCAAGGCCTTGGGTCCAAACTCCAGAGCTAAAAAAAACAATAAAAATGAAATTAAGGAAGTAAATTCCGAGGCCGGAGATTTAGTTCAATGGTTCCAGCGTCTACCTGGAAAGCTCAAGGTCCTGAGTTTGATCCCTGACAACCACACACTACAGTGACGTGCGTGGTGGCTCACGCCTGTGATCCCAGTACTCAGGAGGCAGAGGCAGGAGGACTGCCTTGTGTTGAAGCCTAGCCCAGGATATAAAGTGAGTTCAGGGTCAGCCTGAACTACAAAGTGAGACCCTGTCTCCAAAAACAGACAAAAGTAAATTCTGGAACAGAAAATTGTAAGAACCAAAATCATGAACTGCAACAGGGTGGGGTGGAGCCCGGCGGCCAGGTACGTTCTGCATGCAGAGGCCCTCGGTTCAGTCCACAGGGCCACAAGAAAAGAAAGACACTGACTAATACGCAGACGTGCGGAAGCGCCCACTTTTCCCCAGGAGAGAAAGGCAAGTCGTAGCACAGGTATCCGTCACAGCGTGGCCACAGAGGAAAGAAAAGTGCCAGATAATTCAGAACCCTTGCGCTGCGAATGGATGGCGTTGCAATCACCTCTGAAGAGAACCGGGCTGTTCCTCAAAAGCTGGTGCGCAGCCTCTCACTGCCCTGCAGTCCTATTCCAAGAGGACCAAAACGGGTGCCACGTGAAACTGTGCGTGACACGGCGGTGTTGTTATTACGGGCAGTCCAAGCTGGCCGCGGTGGCACATGCTTATAATCACTGCTGGGAGGCTGAGGCAGGAGAACACAAGTCTGAGTTCATCCTGTGCAATTTAGCCAGTGAGACCCTTTCTCTCAAAAAAAAGAGGAAAGTTCAGTTCCTAGTTAAACAACAACAGAATGAAAATTTTAAAGCTAGTCAAAAAGCAGAAGCAACCCAGATGGCTATGAGCTGACGAATGGATTACCAGCATGCTCTATCTTTAAAAGGGATTATTATTCAGCCTCAGAAGGAATGGAGGGCTGATAAACGTCCAGCATGAAAGAACCTTGAAAGTAATAACTGATGACAGGAAGCAGACACCAAAGCCTGCATATGGGATGAGTTCATTTCTATAAAAGGCACAGAATAGGCAGATCTTAGGAGGTAGCTTAGTGGCCACCAAGCTCTGGAGAGTGGCATGTGTTTGGAGGGAAGACCGCCGCTCATGAGAGGGCCACAGCCTCTTCGGGGTGACGAACGTGGTCTAAGATTTATCGCACAACTCTTGTGAACACACTAAATAGAACTTAATCACATGCTCCAAGTGGGAGCTACATGTAAGTGAGCTCTGAATGAAGCTATTAAGAAAGAAAGAAGGAAAATGGCTGAGCACAGTGGCCCACAACTGTTACCTTGGAACAGCTGGAAGGCTGAGGCAGGAGGATCATAGGTTTGAGGGCAGTCTGAGATATACTGCAAAGCTCAGTCTCAAAACACACACACACACACACACACACACACATTTGCAATGTCAGCATTTGGGAGGCTGAGGTGGAAAGGTAGTACATCCAAGCCCGACCCATGCAAGTTAGCATTTTGAGAAAACTCAAAATTAAAAAAAATATATATTAAAAAGGGCTAGGGATGTCCCCAGTACACCGAAAGATATAAACAAAAATGTCCCCAAATGCAAAGCAAACCATTGGAAGAAAAAGAAACAAAAACCTATAGACAAAGTAGGAAAAAAGTACAGTGAGACCCAGTGGCAGGGCACTGGGCTAGCACATTTAAGGCCCTGTGTTGAATCTCCAGCCCTGCACAAGCAAAAAACTAAAAAAATAGTGGCACATTAAACACGAAGAGATTAGAATAAAGAAAAAATAAAGATAATTAAAAACAGTAAAAAATAAAATTAAACAGGTCCTTTGAGAAGACTAATAAAGCTGAAAAACGTTTCTGAGATGACAAAAAAAGGAAAGAAGGCACTAATGTACTGCTTCAGGAACGAAAAAATAGGACATTAAAAACTTGCAATCCTCCTGCCTCTGCCAAGCAGCTGGGACTGCAGCACGCGCCACCATGCCCGCTTTGGAGTCATCCTTGTGGCAGCTCCGATCCTACTCTCATCCTCTCTCCCCATATCATATCGCAGGTGAGGAAGCCAGTATGTGAACTTGGGGAGACATAACACCTGCATGGCTACCCAAGACTCAAACTCGGGAGGCATCCTAGACATTTCCACTGGCGAACAGGTTCTGTCAATTTTTTTTAAAGCCTTGGACCTTGGGGCTTCACCCTGAATTACAACGCCAGCTATTTCTTTATTTAGGGTTTCCGACAGTCTCCAGCTGTGTCCAGTCTCCAGACAGTGTCCTGTCTCAGCCTCCCGCGTGCTGGGACCACAGGAGTACTCTGCTATTCCTGCTCACCACCGCTGTCGGGTTCCCTCTCCTCGCTCTGCAGACCCGACCCGCGGAGACACCGGCCCAGCTCTCCCCCTCTGCAGCCCTTGGCGCAGGGCAGGAGGCCCGGGGAATCTCCCGACGGCGCCAGACCGCAGATCTGCGCCCTTCAAAGGCAGACGCACTTTGGACCGGCGCCCCGCCCCTCCCGCCCCGCCCACGTCTGCGGAGTGGCCGGGCGGCAGCGCGTGACACCTGGCCGCCCACGTGCGGGGGCGGGTCTGATGGCGCGGGGGCGGGTCTGGCTCTGCTTTCGCCCGTTCATTGGTTCGCGTGCTGACGGACAGGCAGGGGAGACTCCCAGACAGACTATGCTAATAAGCTACTTGGCAACCCTTTGGCCAGAAAATAAATAAATGGAAGGTTGTGGCAGGAGGGCTAAGTAGCGGCGGGTGTGGGTTTGGGACTCCGAGGCTCAGCTTGGCCCTGACTGGGTTCCCCTCCTTCCCTCGACGCGGGGCCAGGAAGGCTGTCCTTCTGCAAAGGCGTCCTGCGGGAGGGTCAAGTGGGACCTGCTCCTCCGGCAGGGTCTCCCTCGTGTTCTGCCGGCCTTGTTTGGAGGATCCACGTCCCAGGGACGGTTCGCAGGGATGGAGGGCCCCTGTGCCCACCGCCCTCTGGCTCTGGCCCCGCTCCCTGGTCTTGGGTGAGGTGCCTATGGGTGAGGGCTGGCTGGCAGCGAACGCCCTGAGCTGCATACCGAGGCACATCCTCGGCTTCCAGCCGACAGGGCCGGCGGAGCGCCAGGCACAGCGAGGGGAAGCTGCCCCACCCCCGCCCTCCAGCCCCTCGTCCTCCCCTGCGCTGCTGGGCCTCGCCCGCCCTGGAGGCGGCTGCATCCCTCCCCGGGTCCTCTCCCGCTCGGGACACTGGGTCGGAGCCACGCCATGCCACAGCACCGGGCGCATCGCACTTGTCACGCTCGTGGAACCGTGACTAATTTCAGGGCAGGGCCACATTTCTAAGACGCGTAACGTGTAAGTCTCGCACAGTATGCCAGTATGCACTAGACAGGGTCAAGAAACGGATGCCGTGTGTCTCGGTGCACGAACTCCAGGAATCAGAGGGGAGGATCTTAAAAGGACGGTCGGCCCTGGGCGGGGTGGGCGGGCCTGTGACCCCAGAGCTCCGTGGCTGAGACAGGAGCATCGCTATGAGCTCGAGGTCAGCCTGAGCTACAGAGCAAGACCCTGTCTCAAAAAATAAAGGCAGGGCTGGGGATGTAGCTCAGGGTCCCGTGTGCTTAGCGTTTGTTTGGCCGTAGATGTGATCCCCAGGGCGGCAAAAGAAATAAAAGTATCACTCAGTTTTGGGGTTTATCAAGGATACAAATGGTTTATTTTTTCACTGTGAATCCTGACAGCTACCAGCGTGGCCCTCGCTCTGGCATATGGAGCAGGTTCAGGACGGCGAGTGTGAAGTTACGGCTTAGTTGGGGCAGGGGTCTGCGGGCTCGGGCAGGGCTGGGCCCGGCCGGTCACTGAGGGGAATCCACAGCTCAGGAGGGCGTGCCGGTGTGTGACGGAGGATGAGCCGTCCAGGAGTGTTTACAGGAGGTGGGGCGCGGCTCCCCATTCCGACCCTCGGAGGCTCTGCAGTGACTCATCCCTCCTTGGACTCGGGGGCAGGGCTGACACGTGTTCCCTGCTCTCTGGCCTCTCCAATGTCTCCAGCCACTAGCGCCACATTCCTCAGATAATTGATGTTGAAGCAGTTGGTCTGTTCATCCCCCGGCCTCAGGTCACAGCAGAAGGCAGAGTCCCTCCAGGAGTTCCACCGCGGACCACAGAGATCTTCAACAAAGGCTGATTTCTGAGGGAGAAGAATACAGCGGAGACGTTGGGCAGGGCTCACCAGGCAGCGTCGACTGCAGCGCAGTGTCCCCCTCCCACGAGCGGCCGCTGCTGTCCCTCCGGATCCCTCCCTGGGCCTGAGAGTGCAGGGCTGGTTTCACAGCTGGATTCCTTGTGACTGACAGATGTGCACATCTGCAAATGCCAGAAGCCTGACACCCAGAGAAGGCACAGTTGGAACTTAGGGTAGGGAGCAGGCCAGGTCAGGAAGGAAGTGGGTCCTTCTGGGCTGGCAGGAGCTACCGCGGAGAAGGGGCAGCCCCAGCATTCCTCGGCTGAGATCCTCCCCAGCTCACCTCCTCCTCAGCGCAGCAGGCCCGCTCCGGGAGGGGCAGCTCACAGCAGCGGGTGGTCATGTTGGAGATCAGCCCGAGGATCTGTTTGCTGTGTTGTGAAAGAGGCAGGGTCGGGTTTTGAGCAGCCCCAGGCATGGAGATGGCACAGGGGACCGTGGCCTTGCTCTCTAAGGACATCTCAGCAGGGAGGTTTCGGAAGGGAAGACTGGGCAAGACTCACTGGTTGGTGATGACTCTTCGGTCCCCACAGAGGTGGCCCATGAGGTTGGGGGTGACTCGGCTGAGGTCGAGGGTCAAGACATCTTGGTCATAGTTGGGGAATGGGGCCCGCTGGGCAAAGCACTCGTCGCGGGCAGGGCTGGGTGGGTACTGGCAACACGAGTGGTGGTGGGTCTTCACGGCCTGCTCCCGCTCGCAGTAGCCGTCCAGGGTGTCCTCCCACTGTGAGGAGGGAGAGGGCGGTCAGCAGCCTGCGCTTGGCCCCTTCTCTCCCACTGTCCGCTTCTCTCATCACCCTGCTCTGAGAGGAGGCACTCCGGCCTCGGGCGGAGGGGGGGCAGGAGGCAGCGTGGATGTGTGGGCGTGGGGAGGTGGACGGAGGACACACAGACGAGGTTTCGAGCTGGCCACCGGGACACGCTGGAACAGTGGGTAGAGAGGGCGGGCCGAGCTCGGTGGCTGCGCGGCGGCCGGGCGTGTGGTGGTCATGGGGCCATGCGGGGACGAGACCAGGACTGCAGTGCGAAGGCTCAGGATGAACAGACTCACGACGGACACATGGACGGACGGACGGGTGGACAGTCACAAGCAGATGGACGTGGACATGCTCACAGCAACGGAGGCACAAGGACAGACGCGTCAGCGGGCCCGGCTTGGAGACGGGCAGGCGGGGCGCCCACTTACAGCCTTCTGAGCACAGGTGTGGTTGTGCCCCTTCCGGCAGCAGGGCCTGAACTCCAATTCCAGCTGCTTCAGAGCGAGCAGCTGCCTCCGAACCGGGTCTGTGGCCGGGAGGTCGCGTGGCACGGACTGCAAGCGTCTCAGCTGGCAGATGTTCTTGACATTGTCCAGCGTGGGCAGCGCAGGGGGAAAGGGCACCTCCAGACCCATGGAAATGGCCGGCTGGTGGCCGGGGCAGGCCGGGGGCTGGTAGTGTGGCCACACAGCTCCTTCCTCGAAGCAGGAGAACCGCGCCTCGCCCTGCCGCTGGCAGCACGAGTGCGGTCGGGTCTTGACGGAGAGCTCAGCCTCACAGTAACGGGTCATGGAGTCCTCCCACTAGAGCGAGAGGGGTGGGTCAGCCCGGAGCCCCCACACCCTGCCTTCCTGCAGGGTCCAGGAGGAAAGGGCCTCGGCGCTGTGTAAGAGAGCAGGCTCTCTTCCCTCTGACTGCTCTCCTGACACGCTGCAGCCACGCGGGGCCAGACCAGGGCCGGAGCGGCGCACCCCGGCCCGCAGGACCCCAGCTCTTACCACGAGCTTTGCGCACTCCAGGCGCTGGGCGGAGCTCCGGCAGCGGCAGCATCGGGAATAGCCGGTCTCCAGAAGATTGAGGGTCTCTCCCTGGCGGCTGAGGTGGGAGTAGCCGGTCTGGGGCAGGTTCCAGGGGCCGTAGAGCACGTGCTGCCGGTCAGGGAGGCAGATCTGGTCCAGGTTGTCCGGGCAGGGCCGCCCTGGGGGGAAGCCTTCCAGCCGGTGGCCCCGGAGCCCTCGGAACCGGCCTTGCTGGCAGTGTTGCGCTGAGTTCCAGGACGGAGGGAACACGGGGCTCCGACCGGCGAGGGGACCTGGCTTTTCTGGGAGGGGAAGACAGAGGTGTGAGCATGGTGGAGTGGACGAAGGCTGGATGAGCAGGCAGGCGACAGACGCGGGGGAGGAGAGAAGGCTGGGAGGACGCAGGAGAGACCGGCGAGAGAGGACCCTGTGGGTCTCACCTTGGGAATAACTGACTAGAAAGGAAGCGATGGAAGCTCGAGGGCTCACTCGGCGCCGGCCCTCCCCTCCAAGCCCTCTCCTGTGCGCGGCGCGGCGCCCCGAGGGACCCCCGTGGCCACTCACCCTCCGTCTGCCTGGACTGACCGCCCTCCTGGTGTGCGAGGGGTGAGCTCACTGGGGTAGGAGAAGCAGAAGCAAAACTTAGGTCGGAGTGGGCGGCAGGCGGCCAACTAGTCCCCACTGCAGAGAGGAACTCAGCAGAGAAACGAGTGCAAAGAACTACGTATCGTTTAATCACACGGCTATCAAAAGGCATTTCGGTTTTGTAGATGAAAACCTCGCTAAGGAGCGAGCTCAGCGCAGCGCCTGGGGGTGGGGTGGGGGGCGGGGGGGTGCTCACCTTCTCTCTGTTCAGTGGGGCTCCGGGCAGGCGCCACCTCCTCTTGCAGGGGAATCACTTCCTCGGGGACAGGGGGCAGGTTCACTGCAAGATGGGGCAAGGGCGGAAGGTGCGGTCACATACCAGGCCCAGCCGCCGGCTGGGATGAGGCGTGGGGCGGGGCTCGCCGAGGGGAGGGGGACCCCGCGAGCCCCTCCAGGCCTGAGTCTGGCATCGGTGCTGGAGTCCGCAGCGGCCTTACCTTCCACCTGCTCCTCAAAGGGGAGCTCAAATTCTGCAGCATCCCGGTGACCTACGCGGAAGCCTCGGAGCTGGAGCCGCATCTGGGACCCTGGCGGAGATGGGGGTGCCGCATAGCCGACTAGACAGGAGGAGAGACAGCCTGCAGCCCTGTGGACTGCCACTCCCCCTGGCCCCTCTAAATTCTTCCCTCCCCTCTCCCACGGAGATACTGGGCGTGGAACCCGGGTCCTCACACTGGGGAAGTCCTATACGCTTGGCTACCCCTCAGGCCTTTTACCGTTTTACTTCTGTTTTGAGACAAGGCCTACCTCAGTTGCCCAGGCTGGCTACTTTTGATTGTCCTGCCTCAGCCTCTAGAGGCGCTGAGATGACAGGATGTGCTTCGGTGCCAGACTGACTTACCTTCTTCAAACACCTGAGCCAGCGGCGCCAGCTTCACTTTCCTCTGCTCTGCAGGCTTGAGGCCTGGGGGGTGGGGAGCGACAAGTCAGGTACAGCTTCGAGAGGCTTTGCTGGCCCTGAGCGGAGGGTGCTGCACTGCCGAGGTTGCAGGTAGGAAGCCAGCCGAGACCTGGGGACCGAGCCTAGACTATGGGGCCGGTGTTCCCACCTGTGACGGACTGGGTTCTGAGAGAGCCGGGTCCAGGGCTGGACCTAGAGAGAAATGTCCTGGGCGAGGGACAGAGCGCTGCCTTCCGCCAGGCGCTGGCTGAGGGCGGTGGTGTCCTCCGTGGCTGTTCTGCCGCGATGCTTCTCCACTTCCCGAGGAGTCCGCCCGTGGCTGCCAGCGCCTCCCCTGCCCTCCTCCAGCCCTAGTTCTAGCCCAGGCCCTTCAGACGTCTTTCGGCTTTTTTTTTTTTTGAGACGGGGTCTCGCTTTGTGGTTCAGGCTGGCCCTGAGCTCAGCCTCAAACTCACATCACAGCAATCCTCCTGCCTCTGCCTCCCGAGTGCTGGGATTACAGGCGTGAGCCACCACGCCCGGCACTGTGGTATGTGGTACTGGTTGTCTTTCGGCTTTTTGACAGGACCTCAGACAAAAGTTGAAGTGTGTCCCCAGGCTGGTCGTGGCTCTCGATTTAGGGACTGAGGGACTGGGACAAGCGCAGGAGAGGAATCAGAAGTCACTGTTGCTGATTCGCAAGCACAAGACTGGCGGTGGGGGGGGACGAGGAAGCATTGTTACAGAGGAGGCTCCGTCTGCTGCTGTTCTTTCAAATGTCTTTCTGGAGTTCATTTTTGGGGGGCATCAAAGCATAGTGTGTATACCTGACCCCGAGGGCGAGCCTGGAGAGCTTTCCCCCTCAGCCTTTCCTCTCACCCCTGCCTCAGCAAACTAATTTTTGGTTTCTGAGACAAGGTCTCCTTATCTATAGTTCATTTTGGTCTCACTACAGAGCCCAGACTGGCCTCAGACTTGTGGCAGTCCTCCTGCCTCAGCCTCCTGAGTGCTGGGACTGCAGGTGGGTGTCTTCCACCCTGCTCAGGAACTCAGCTTGGAGTGGGGGGTCCCTCACTCACTGGCCTCACACCTCTTTCTTAGGCCGAGCGTCACTATTCTGTGTTCACCTCCCCGAAGTTGTTAGCTTCTCAGCAGAATCTTCAGGAACCCTTTCTCCTCCCACCTCCCTCCCGAATGCTCGAGTGCCCCAGGCCCCCTTGGACCAGCTCCGAAGAGGAGGCCCAGTCACCCTGCAGTGAGGAGCCGGGCCCCACCCGACTCACCTCCCTCAGAGGCAGCAGAAGCGACTGCCAAACAGGCCAAGACCACGGCTGCTCTGGACGTGACGCCCATTCTGGGGCCGCCCCAAAGCTGGCTGTCTCGGGCAGACCTGGATCCGAAGTGCCGCTCTCCTGGAAGCTGCTCCTCTGCCCGCCTGGCCAGCCGGCTGCTTCTATGAACTCCCGGCCGGCTCCCTTTTATACGCTGCTGCCTGGTGCTATCGCCCTCTCCGCCCTCACCAGCTTCCTGCCGTGACTCAGTCTGGCCGCTCCTCCTCTCGGCCACTCCTCCCAAACTCATTCTGAGGCCTGAGGACTGAGCAGCGGGCAGCGGGACGGCAGCATCTGACCCCACGAGAAACTGACTCAGAACCACACAGCAAGAGACCTTTGAGCCCGAAATCTGGGCCTCACTTCGCACACTGCCTTGTGTGTACAGGGGTCTGAGAACTCATGAACCGCTGGGGAACAGGGTACTACGGAGGGAAGAGCAGAGAGCAGGACCAGTCTGTGACAGGCCTCGCTGTGGGACAAGTGAGGGACAGCCAGGTGCATGCCCGGGAAGCTGAGGCAGGAGGAGCGTCATGAGCTGAGTGAGGCCAGTCGAGTACACAGCAAGATACTGTCTCAAAAGAACAAGTTAAAAACAAGTAAATAGAAGAGGGAGACGGCAGTGTTTCCCTTTCACCCCTCTCTCAGGAGTCAGAGATGGAGACATGTGTCCTGCAGCCTCAAGTTTGTTTTTTTCATTTTATTCTCCACATCCAAACACTTAATTTCCTACGGCCGGTAGCCCCCAAAACAGTCTTTTCAGGGGAGCACAAACATGCAGTTGTGGGATTGTGGACGACTGCTCGGGCTGGCTGGGAGGCGCTGACGGCTCTGGCGGGCCTCGTCCGTCTCTGAGCAGAGGCTCAGAACACTTCCTCGGCGTTGGAGACGCGGGCGTCCTGCAGCTCCAGCAGCCGCTGCACCGCAGCGCTCAAGTCCCGCTCCCCAAGTCGGCGACTGTCTCGAGTCCGAACGTTCACCGTTTTCTTACTCTGTTCTCTCTGGCCAACCACTGCAGGAAGAGGAAGGGGGTTTAGGAATCTCAGAGCCGGTTCATCAACCCGGGCCGCTTCCTTTCCCTCTGCAGAAACTTAAAAGATCCGAATCTTTGGTAAGGGTCTAGATGCGGGTTAAAGGAGGCTATGTTTAGCCGTGCCTGCTCTCTTGTTCAGTGCGCATCCCCAGGCGATAAGGAAGTGTTCCAGCTCTCCACGCCTTATCACTTCCGGTCAGGACCCAGAGGTCAGAGGCATGAGTTGGTCAGAGAATGACAACAAGATTAAGAACGAGGCAAAAAGAAACTACGTGTGACAGGGAGGGGCACAGGGGAAGACCACAGGGATGGCACACACCTGCGCAAGCCCATGGCACTGGGACAGCGTGAGCTAGGTGCAGGCAGGGCACGGTGTGACACTGGCCTCAGGCTCCCTGCCTGCAAGAGCTCTGAGCTCGGCTGGGCTCGCGTGCACTCCGCCCTCCCCGCTCCTCCAGGGCGCTCAAGTCCTGAGGCCTAGTCAGGGGTTTCCAGCCTCATTAAATACATGTTAGATCCTGCCCTGGCACAGAAGGGGCTTGTGGACATGCTGGTTTCATTTTTTCTTCTTATTTTGTGTGAATGTGGATATGAGACAGGGTCTCACTCTCACGGGCCGAGCTGGCCTCGAACCCATGGCAACTTTCTCGCCTCAGTCTGAGTGCTGGGATCGTAGGTGTGCTGCATCACACCAGGCTGTCTTTCCTTTTTAGACAGAATTGAAAATATAGATAGTTCCAGAATTGAGCAGCTGGCTGAGTAGAGTCTCAGAATGGCTGGGGAAAGAGGTCAAAGGCCCTGGGTTGTTTCCAGTCCCCTAGGGAGGGCAGGCGCTGCGGATGTCGCCCAGTGGTACAGCTTGCATGGCGCTGCAAGACCCAAGGTTCAATCCCTGGTATGAAAAATGAGGAGGCAGCCGGTGTCAGACTTTCCTCCGGTGTCAGACTTTCCTCCGCAGGTCTTTCCCTCACCCCCAGGGATGACTTCATCCGGGCAAGTGTAAACAAGGCCGATTAGTGACTTAACCCTTTGCTCCCTTTCTCTCTTATGCTCCCTGGGGTAACAAAGCAAATGACAGAAAGCCTGCCGGGCAGGTCAGCGGGGAGGTGAGGAGCAGCACCCTGAAGGGACTCACAGGCTCCTCCGGCCTGGTGTGTGCACTGAGAGCTTAGCAGATCAGGTGAGAAAGGAGATGCGCAAGGCCGGTGAGATTTGAAAGGGCCAGCTCTTACCAAACTGGAAATTATAGTGAGCAAGCTGGGCCCGGCGGACTTTGCGGCTGAGAGTCAGTCCTGGGTCAGCGTCCAGGTCACTGGCCAGCCCTGCAGCCTGCAGGCTCTGCTGAATCTGGTGACAAGAGGTGAGTGAGGTCAAGGGGCAGAGGTGAGGCCGGCCTCCCAGCACCGCTGGTAGGCCCTGACCTTCACCTCAGCCCGGCACGCCCGCCAGCCCCCTCCTCCCCAGCCACGTGATGCACAGGCGCCCTCGGTCACTCCTGCACTGTGCCTGGCGCTGGCCACCACTCTACTTGGCCAGCTGCTCAATTCTGGAACCGTCTCTATGCTCAGTTCTCTCTAGAAAGGAAAGATGGCCCGGTGTGGTGCAGCACGCCTGTGATCCCAGCACTCAAGACGGGGCGGAGGGAAGACAGGCCAGCCCGACCTGTGACGGTGAGACCCTGTCTCACTACCCACAAAATAAGAAGAAAAATAAGGTCAACATTTACTCAAGCCACTGCTGTGCCAGGGCAGGATTTAACATATGTTAACTCTGAGATAGGGTTTCAGCAAGTTTCCTAGATGGGACTCAAACTAGCAATGCTCATGCCTCAGCCTCCCGAGGGGCCAGGACCGCGGGTGCGAGCCCCACGCCATCCTGCCTCGTTTTCATCCAGAGTCTCTAGCATACAAAACAGCCGTGCCCTTCGCACCCAGGGCTGGGCACCACGTCCCTGCTGCTCCCTCACCCCAGCAGCTCACCTCCCTGGCGTATTCCTCCTGCTCAGTCCCCACAGGGATGACCGCCACTTGGAACGGGGACAGCCACAGGGGCCTGGAGGGGAGGGGACAGGGCAACACGTGACTCGTCTGGCAGTGGGCAGATGTGGAGTTCTGGGGAGGTTTGCGAAAGATGTATGAAGGGGGCAGGACCCAGGCAGGAACCATTTGGTTTGAGGGCCAGAGGAGAGGGCTTGCCGGGCCTCACCATTTCCCCCCACAGCTTTCTGCCAGCACTGCCAACAGCCTCTCCACAGACCCAAGCACGGCCCGGTGGATGAGGACCGGGCGCTCCAGGGCGCCCGCCTGCCTGGAAGGAGAGAACAAGTGGGCGGGATGGTGGAAGTGTCACCAACTGTACCTCCAGGCTCACCCTCGGTTTTTGAGAATAGTCAGCCTGGCAAGGGAGGGTGGGGAGGATGTCGGCTAGTGTTTAGGGTCAAAGGTGAGGGGGAAATACTCGTCCATCCCACAGGCTGTCAAGGGAAAGGGGCGGAGGCTGTACCCCTTGTACTGGAGGTTGAATCTCAGGGGGAGCTGGAAGTCCAGCTGGATCGTCCCACACTGATGAGGCCGACCCAGGGCATCCTGGATGTGCACATCAATCTGGAGGAGAAACGGGGACAGGAGCAGACCAGACCCAGCACCCCACAGTCCCACCACACACGTCCTGGGACACGCAGCCACGTCCCCGGTACTCTAGCCCCGGTCCACCGTGTCACCTGCCCTGCCAGTGGCTCTCTGCTTTAACAGCAACACCAGCACCTCAGAGGTCTGCACATGGAGGCCCTCGGCCCCGCTCTCCTCCCCTGCAAGCCCACGGCTGCTCCCTCCACCCGCCTTCTCGCCCAGTCCCGGACTCTGGCTCTAACCCACTCTGTCCCCGAGGATAGTCACTCCTACCCGCTTCTCCCCTCCTCTGCACCCTGCAGCTGTGCCCGGGCCCTTTAGTCACATCCGTGTGGCCTGTCTGGCAGTACCTCCCGTCCTGCCTCCTGCTCTGCTGCACACCCTGTCACCTGCCAGAGTTGCCACAGCACAGACGCCACAGGGAGCCGCTGTTGGGAGTCCCCGTGGGCCTTGTGCCTGTGCCCTCATCGGCCCTCCCCAGCTTCTCCTCAGGGGATTTCCACGCTTCTTTATCTTGGTAACAATTTATTAGACTAATTTAACATAATCCATATTTTATCACTGTAGCCTAAGTGTATTGTTGAGTTTTTGAATTTTTTTCTTCTTAGTAACACAAGGGACTGAACACGGGCCTTCGCATTTCTCCAGCTCTTCTCCTCCTGCCTCAGCTTCCCGGAGCGCTGGGATTACAGGCCTGTACCACTGTGCGCCACCAGCCGGCGCCTTTTCAATGCTAGACACGTCCTCTGTCACTGAGCTGCATCTCCAGCTCCCTTGTTTTCCTGTTTTGTTTCTGGTTTTTGGAAGCGAGGAATTGTACCCAGGCTAGCTTTGAACTCTTCAAGTGATCCTTCTGCCTCAGCCTCTGGAATAGCTGAGATTACAGTTGTGAGTCACCACACTGGCTGGGGTCCCACAGCATTTTCACTGAATCCAGCAGGAGCTTATCCATTCTTCCCCTTTCTGTGCCCACTAATTAGCTAAACTGCTGGGGCTGAAGTTGGATCCTCCTGCCTCTGCTTCCCATGGTGCTGGAATTATAGGTGTGTGCCACCATGTTTGGCTACCCACTCATCACTACCAATTTCTTTTTCTTTAGTTTTTATTCTTTTTTAAGTTTTTTGAGACAGGGTCTCGCTTTGTAGTTCAGACTGGCCCTGAACTCACTATGTAGCCTAGGCCAGCCTCCAACTTCAGCAATCCTGCCGCTGCCGCCTGAGTGCTGAGGCATGAACTACCACGCCCGGCACTGCTGTACTGGTTACCTGGGATTGAACCTGGGACCTTGTGCTTGGAAGTCAGACGCCAGAACCACTGTGCTACATCTCTGGGCCCAGACAGTGACTGCTGCAGAAACCCTTCTTGTACCATGAGCAATGGAACTCCATGGGCTCATGACCCAGGAACTGACATGGCCTGTTTACCTTCCACAGCTTTCAACAGACTGCTAATCCCATGGCGGCTGGGAATATATATCACTCTTCTTTACGTCTTACACAAGTTTTAAGATATTTCCTTGTGTAGAATAAATGTCTAACGAAACAAAATACGGACAAATACTATAGGCAGCTTACCTTTGGCCCATAGAATGCGCCGTCCCCAGGCCTGAGGTCCCAGGGCTCTCCAGACCCCTCTAAGGCCTGCTCGAGGACCTGCGCAGGGAGACGCTAGCCAGGTTCCTCCCTGGGACTCCAGGAGCAGGAGCCCTCACCGCGCCCCGCCCCAGTGACTCCCGCATGTGTCTCCGTGGGGCGTCCTGTAACCGCCCCCTACTTCCCTCCAGCCTACTGACCTGCTCAGCGTGGTCCCAAAGGCGAGGCTCCCCCAGGAAGCCGGACGGCCGCGTGGACAGTGCCAGGCGGAAGGAGAAGCCAAGGACGGCATAGACAGAGCGGAGGAAATCAAGACAGCCTCGGATCTCTGCTTGTAGCTGTGGCAGGAAATAAGGGAGGGTGAGCTGCATGTCAGCCGGAGATGGGGGTGTTGGGGGAAGCGCAAGACAGCTGCAGGCAGAGAGCAGAACTGTATTATACACGAGGGCAACTGAGATCACGTTTGTGGTTCATCAAGAGAGTAAAGGGGGCTGGGGCTCCTGGCACCACGCCTACTTAAGTGCAAGCTCAAGGCCCTGAGTTCAATCCCTGGTACCAAAAAAAAAGAGAAGTAAAGGAGGGCCAGGACATGCGCTGGTGGGCTGGGGAAGGCCACCTGCTCTGGGGCACAGAAGATGTGAGCATCGTCTTGCTGGAAGCGCCGAAGCCGCGTCAGTCCCCCCAGGCTGCCAGAGGCCTCCGCGCGGTGCAGGGCTCCGAAGTCAGCCAGCCGCACGGGCAGCTCCCGCCAGGATCTGGGCCGGTGGGCGAACATCAGGCTGAGGTTGAGGCGGGGAGGGGTCAGGGCCGCCGGCAGGGCCAGCGCCTGACCAGCGTCCCCCCCCAGTCCACCCGGGCATTCTGTCCTGGTACCGCACTCTCTACCCTTCCCCCCAAGTCCTCACCACAGTCTGAGCCAACCTGGGTCAAAAGCCAATTTGTCAGTCACATACAGTAACGGGCACCATGTTCCGTGTCCCCATGCTGCGATGGACACTGGGCCTGGAGGCCACTTGTTCTTTTTACTTTGTCTGCTTTTTTGTCCGAGGCACGGTTTTCTCACTACGCAGTTCAAGCTGGCCTCAAACTCATGGCGAGCATCCTGCGTCAGCCGTGTGCCACGACCCTCGGCTTGATGTTACTTGTAAAGAGACTGAGACCCCAGAGGTAGAATGACTTCCCCAAATCCACGGTTAGGAGAGGGCAGGGTCCGGGCTCAGTCAGCCCTGGTTCCCAGCCTGGGAGGCCCCGGGGCGCGCTCCCAGCTCACCAGTGTGCGGGGCAGTTCATGGGCTTGAGAGCCAGAGTCTCCGAGGGGCAGCTGGCAGGGTGGTCGGTCCCCGAGCCGGCGGGCCTGTCAGCGCCCTTGGGCTGCAGCGCAAATATGTCCTCCCTGTAGTGCTCCCAGTGCCCCGACTGTTCCCACAGCTTCACGGAAAAGAGCGTGGGGGTTTTCACCTCCGAGAAACCACGGCGGGCGTACTCAGCCTGCAGAGGGGGCAGGACAGGTCAGCATCGGGCGGGGGAGGCAGGAGGCCACTGCCCATTCCCTCGGCCTCTCAGACCGCTGACCTCAGCCTCGAGCTGCCGCACGCCCCTCGCTGCACACCACACAACGGCAGCTGCTCCAGACCGCAGGACGCAGGACGTCGCGCTTATGCGTCCCATTTCCCTCCTCACCAAAACACTGGCTTCCGGGCCCTCAGCCTGTCCCGCCTCCTTTCCCCTGGACTTGGGTCTCCCTTACCCTGATAAATGCCACCAGGGCATTGTACACCCGGGTCCCACGGGGCAGGAAGAAGCAGCTCCCAGGGCTCAGTTCATGGAAAAAGAAGAGCTCCTGTTCCTGGGGACGCAATGGCAACTGTCACTCAGGAGGGGCAGGGACTGCGGAGGGGAAACACCTGGCGGAGCTGCCAAGTCCCACCTCGCAGCGCAGCCGCAGCCGCAGCCGATCTGTACCTTCCCCAGGCGCCTGTGGTCCCGGGACGCTGCTTCCTCCCTCTGCGCTTCCCACGCCCTCAGCAGCTCGGGAGTGGGGAAGGAGATCCCAGACACTCTCTGCAGCAGCTCTGGACCCCCTGGAGACCTCCACAGGGAGGAGGAGCTCTGTGGGAAGACGGGGGAGGTAAAGAACGGGTGAGACAGCCCCTCCACTCCCTCTCCCCACTTCCCTCCATCACTCTCCGGCCGGGTCCTCCCTCTGGCCTCAGGGCCAGCCTGGGGTGTGCCCAACCGGGTCCCTGCATGGGGCCTGGCTGAGCCCGCTCACTTGGCCACTCCTCCTTCCCATCCTCACTGCCCACCAGTACTGCGTGCCCACCCCTTGCCCTTCTACCCACAGCGACATGGGGGACTGCACTCCAATCCACTTTCAGTCTGCCCACCCTATGAACAGCCTGTCCGTCTCCTAGGAAAGCCAACCTTTCTCTGTACACTGATTTTTGGTACTTGGAATCAAACTCAGGAACTTGCACTCATGAGGCAGGCACTGGAACCACTGAGCTACATCCTTAGCCCTATACGCCCTGTTCTTGGCCACATAAATTTTTTTTTTTTTTTTTTTTTTTTAGGTTTTTGGAGACAGGGTCTCGCTTTGTGGTTCAGGCTGGCCCTGAGCTCAGCCTCAAACTCACATCACAGTCCTCCTGCCTCTGCCTCCCGAGTGCTGGGATTACAGGCGTGAGCCACCACGCCCGGCACTGTGGTATGTGGTGTTGGTTGCTGCTGGGTGTGGGTCTCCACAACCAGTATTGTTATGTGGTTACCGGGGAATCGAACCTGGGTCCTTGCGCTTGCAAGACAGGCGCCGGAACCACTGAGCTAACTCCCCGGCCCTGGCCACATAAAATTTAAAACTCACATCACAGCAATCCTCCTCCCTCTGCCTCCCCAGTGCTGGGATGACAGGCGTGAGCCACCACGCCCGGCACTGTGGTATGTGGTACTGACTGCTGCTGGGCGTGAGGCTCCACACCCAGTATTGTATGTGGTTACCAGGGATCAAAAACACCAAACATCTCCACACACACAACCCCCCTCCTTGCGCTTGCAAGACAGGCGCCGGAACCACTGAGCTAAATCCCCGCCCCAAGACTTGTTCTTTTCTTTAACAGTAAGTAGTACTAATCAAAAAAAGCTTCCTTTTTTTGGTTTGTTTTTTATTTTTTTAAAAAGGTTATATAATTCAGGCTGGTATTAAATTCAGTTTGTAGATCAGGCTGGTCTTGGACTTGAAATCCTCCTGCCTCAGTCTCCCAAATATTGTCATTATGGGCATGTGCTACCACACCCAGCAAGAGCCTACATCTTTTTTTTTTTTAAGACAGGATCTCACTTTTTTGTGGTTCAGGCTGGCTCTGAGCTCAGCCTCAAACTCGCATCACAGCAATCCTCCTGCCTCTGCCTCTGAGTGCTGGGATCACAGGCGTGAGCCACCACGCCCGGCACTGTGGTATGTGGTGCTGGTTGCTGCTGGGTGTGGGTCTCCACACCCAGTATTGTATGTGGTTAACTGGGGATCAAATCTGGGTCCTTGCGCTTGCAAGACAGGCACCGGAACCATTAAGCTAAATCCCCGGCCCAAGAGCCTACATTTTATAGCACTCGTCTTCAAACACTTTCTTCTGTGTTGGTTTTCAGTGTCTCTCTCATCTGGATTTACTGGTAGTACAGGAATAGCTTTGTTTTATAGATGAGGAACAGGGGGTTAAGGAGATTAGCCAAAGCCACATGCTTCACAGGTAGCAGACTAATGATGAGAACTAAGTTTTCAGACCAAGGTTTCTTGTCCTACGTAGCTACCTATTCCCTTCATTCTGCTCCATCCCATGGAGTCTCTCTGTCAGAGCAGTATTTTCATAGAAGACAGGCACTTCACCTGCATCCTCCCTGTGCCTGGCAAACAGTATTCATTCATCTACCTCAGCAGCCTTTCCCCTACAGCCCATCACCTGTCTACCTGCCCTGAGGCTCGCACCCGGCCTCACGTCTCTTTTTGCCGGGGGAGGAGGTGGGGCAGTCACAGAGGATTGAACCCAGGCCCTTGCACTGAGTCACAACCTTAACTCTTATTTATTGTTTGAGTCTGAGACAGGGTCCTGCTAAGTCACTAAGCTGTGCAGGGGCGGTGTGGGTGCTGACTTGTGACCATCCTGCTCAGCTTCTACTGCTGGGAAGACAGGTTTGTGTCACTATTTCTGCCCTTCTGTATTTATTTTCTTTCTGTTTTGTCCTCTCTTTACGGCTATATCTCTCTTGATGCTAATGTCAGACTAGGGAATTTAAATTGGCTTCTGGGCCCTGGCTGGGTGTCTAGTATCTGTCATCAAACTAGAAATTCAGAGGGTGGGGACCAAGTATCTTTCTCCTGCTGGATTCCCTCCTCGGCCTTCCTATTCTTCCACTTGCTCCTGTGAAAACAGAAGCCTCAACCTAACGACAGCGACAGCAACAGCGTCCCAACCCACCGTGAGCAGCTTCAGCACTCCGATCTGCCCAGTGTGCCGCAGGTGGGGGCCTCGGCAAAGGTCAACTAATGCGCCACACCTGGGAAAAAGCAGAGGCCGGTCAGCGGTTTCCAGAGTTGAGAGGGCCTAGTTTTCTCCTTCACGTCTTTAGCTGACTGAAAGAGGAGGCAAAGGGGAAAGAGCTATTTCTGGAGGGAACAGTGCCATGTCTGAATCAACTCTTCTTGTTTCTTTCCCTGGAGCACCGGTGGTTACTCTCCAGCCTTCCACCTCGCCCTCCTCCTCAGTCTGACAGTGCTCACCTGTACACTGTTGCTGTGGGGCCTGACACTTTCTCTTCAATTGCACGAAGCTTAAAGGGGTTATCCTGCAAGGAAGCAAATAGCCCAAGTCTTTATTCCCTCAAATGTCCCAGCCAAGAGCTGCCTCTCTCTCAAAGCTCAGTTTTCCTCCTTGAGTCGCACTATTCCCACCTTGAAGAGCTGGCACAACTGATCCCGGGAGGCCTCCAGCCTCTGGAAGGGCTGTGCACCAGCGGTAATCTGCTGGCAAATCTGCTCCAAAATAGGTAACTCTGAGCCCTGGACGGTTCTGCAAAGAGGCAGAGTTGTTGGTTTACTTCCTCTGAGAAGCATTGCTGGGTGATACACTAGTTGGCTAAAGGAGGAAATCTTGTGCTCCAACAAAATTAATCTACAATTACTGGTAGAGACTTAGAAACTCAGGAAAACATAAACAGGAAATCAGGAAGAGAATCTGTGTGTATTGCTGGGGATCAGCCCTTTGGCCTTGCAGGGCCAGGCAAATGCTTTAGTGCTGAGCCCTATCTCTAGCCTAAGGTATAGCTTTTATAGCTGGAGGAAAAACATTACGTGTGAAGTTTTAGTTTTATTTTCTTTATTTTAAAACAGGACCTCAACCTGGCCTAGAATGTACCATGTAGCCCAGACTGGCCTCATATTCATGGCAATCCTCCTGCCTTAGCCTCCTGCATGCTGTGATTATAAGTGTGTGTCACCATGAATGGGATATGAAGTTAAAAGCTGAGTGCAGGAAACTGCGTGGACAAAATTAGAACAGTAATGAAGGGAGGAAATAAGGTATGAAAATTTATGAAGAGCAAAGGTAGGTCTCAAGCAGAGTTGGAAGAGGGATGTAACCTCTTGGAGAAGCTGTACCGGGGTCACAGATGCCTAACGAGGCACTCAGCCAGCTTTCTCCTTAAACATCCCTGAGGCCCCAGAAAAGAGCCTCAGAAACCACCCCAGAATGAATTCTCCTAGCTCCTGGCCGCACTACTCACCGCTCCTTTCCCAGGAAGAAATCATGGTAAAAGCCATGTTCTGTACTTGGACCTCGGCAGAGAATGGCACCCCAGAATTGTTCAGCTGCTGCCCCCAGGACATGGGCGCTGGAGTGCCATAACACCTGCATTCGAAAGGAAGGTGTTGGAATTCACAAACTCTCCCCTTAACT
The DNA here is from genome assembly GCA_004026965.1 of Petromus typicus. NCBI lineage: Eukaryota > Metazoa > Chordata > Mammalia > Rodentia > Petromuridae > Petromus > Petromus typicus. The sequence continues at coordinate 16,364 of PVIR01012032.1, read as the reverse complement.
CCATAATCTCCGATTCTTTCTTCAGAGACCCCGGTAGGAAAACTGTTATAACTTCTAAGAATAACCACCAATAAATGGAGAAACTCATCTTTGAGAGGGACCACTAAATAATGAGAAGTTTTTTTGTTTTGAGACAGGGTCTCACTTTGTAGTTCAGCCTGGCCCTGAGCTCAGCCTCAAACTCAATCACAGCAATTCTTCTGCCTCTGCCTCCCAAGTGCTGGGATTACAGGCGTGAGCCACCACGCCCGGCACTGTGGTGTGTGGTACTAATCGCTGCTGGGTGTGAGTCTCCACACCCAGTATTGTATGTGGTTACCCGGGATGAACCTGGGTCCTTGCGCTTGCAAGACAGTCGCCGCAACCACTGACCTATATCCCCAACCCACAGAAATCTTTTTTAAAAAAGACAACAGAGGGCCAAGGGTTTAGCTCAGTGGTTCTGGTGCCGATCTTGCAAGCACAAAGGCCAGGGTAAGATCCCCTGGTAACCACATACAATACTGGACATGGAGATTCACGCCCAGCAGCAATCAGTACCACATACCACAGTGCTGGTAATCCTAGCACTCAGGAGGCACAGGCAGGAGGATTGCTGTGATGTGAGTTGGAGGCTGAGCTCAGGGCCAGCCTGAACTATAAAGCAAGACCCTGTCTTAAAAAAAGACAACAGAAAAAGAAGCAGAAGGCAGGATCCTTCTCACACTGAACAGAAGTGACAGCAAGCCGAGTCCTTGGTGCTTCCCAGTTCTGGGGCACAGAAGCAAGAGGCCAACAGCCTTCTTTTGCTGCTCCTATACCTGACTGGTGCTTCAGGGTGGACTATATGTTGTGTTCTTGCTCTCTTTGGTGGTCTTGGGGAATGAACCTAGGGACTCGCACATTCCCTGAGGTGTTGTCCCACCCCTCCATCTGGTCTCTTAGCCCTACTGTTTTCTAACTCAGGAATCTAGTGTGATGCAACTGCTCCTTTAGGATTTGGTCACTATTCACATGTAGATCCCTTTTCACTAATCTTAATAGTCAATGTCTGTGTGATCTGAGCTGACATGAAAAGGACAAAGTAGGGAGGAGCTGAGTGCTCAGCTGCAGAAGCCATGCCACACTTGAATGTACACCACGGACGACTTATAATGTATGTGCTGAAGAACTGAGGACACTGACGGGGGTTTAGCTCAGTGGCACTGCAGCTGCCTTGCAAGTGCGAGATCCTAAATTTGATCCCTGGTGTTCCCTCACCCCCTAAAAAAAACCTGAGAAAGTTGAACTACATTTCTTTTTTGTTGTTGCTTTTTGAGACAGGGTCTCGCTTTGTGGTTCAGCCTGGCCCTGAGCTCAGCCTCCAACTCACATCACAGCAATCCTCCTGCCTCTGCCTCCCGAGTGCTGGGATGACAGGCGTGAGCCACCACGCCCGGCACTGTGGTGTGTGGTAATGGTTGCTGCTGGGCGTGAGTCTCCACACCCAGTATTGTATGTGGTTACCGGGGAATCGAACCCGGGTCCTTGCGCTTACAAGACAGGCGCCGGAACCACTGAGCTAACTCCCCGGCCCCTGAACTACATTTCTGTTTTTCAACTTATCTCTCCCTTTCTAGTCCATTGCCTTAACCATTAGGCCATTGCTACTCTACCTCTCCCTTTCACTAGCACAAATGATGTATGCTTTTGTGTATGTCTGTGTGTGTGTGTGTGTGTGTAAGAGAGAGAGAGAGAGAGGAAGAGAGAGAGAGGGAGATAGCATCTTGCTATGCAGTTCATCCTAGTCTTGAATTTACTATGCAGCCCAGACTGGCCTCAAACTCATAGAGATCCTCCTGCCTCAGCCTACCAAATGCTGGGATTATAGATATGCACCACCATGATCAGCCCAAATGACCTATGCTTTTAAGATCAAGGCTAAATAAAACTTATCATAAGTTTTCATCTTAGCCAGAAACAGATGGTAGATCTTGCTCCCAGTTGCAAATGGAATGAAAAGGCAAAAGACATGCTGGAACTTCCTGCTTAAATATTTTAGTTTATAATTCATCTACTTACCCTACAGAAGGAACTTACCGCTTTTCCCTCCGGGGAATCAAACGTCAGAAATCTGAGATCAGAATCTGTCTCCAGAGGCCGCTCCAGATCATAAAGTTCTCCATTCACCTCAGCAGCCAGTGCAGTATCTGCCAGTGTCAAACTTCAGCAGTGGGGGGGAGGTGGAGATGAAGAAAATGCCAGGGTTGTAATTCACAGGAGAAAAAAAGCTAATCCCCTGATAACCCTAAATTTGCAGAAGGGAAATGAGCTTCCTGTAAAACCTATGTCTTTATCCAAGGGATAACGCAGAAAAGAGACTGAAACTAAGGGACAGAGGACAAACTCAAGGAAAGTTATTTTGCTGGGGATGAAATAAAGTAAGCACACCAAGTTTTCTTTCAACAGCTACAGAGAAAGCGAAGGCAGGGCTGGATACCTGATCTGCTGGGCTAGCTGGTAAGGGGTCGTGCTCCATGCCACAGCGTTCACTTTCCGGCCTCCAGGAAGTGACACCTCAATGGTTCGGGCTTCCTTCTGTGCGGTGCTTGCTAACCTCGTTACCTGGGCAGCCCACAGCTCCTCAAAAAGGCTGAGCCGTTCTACCAACCAGTGTGGACGGGTGGGCACGGACGCCTGCGGGAAAGACAAGTGAGGTGATCACACAAATCTCATTTCTTTTCGAGACTGAAGACAGTGAATCGTGGATATTTCAGAAGGCTTGGCCTTAACCTATGGTTCTGAAGGGTGGCTAGCTGATACAGGTTTTAGAGCGGGGCGGGGTGGGGGGGAATCCTAATGACACTACTCTCCTTAAGGCGCTCCCTCCAGGCTCCTGGCCTCTGACTCGAGAGGCAGAGGGCCAAACAGGGAGGCATGGCGAGAGGCTGGACTGAGTCTACATCCTGGGCTTTGCTTGGGATGGGCCTGACGGTTCGAACTTTTGGGTACCTCATGCAAAGTACGTAGTTTATAAGCTTGCAACCCCGGAAGCCGGAGCAGGAGCGGTCGCCACTTCGGAAACGGCGGCATATTCCTTCAAACGAGCGCCTCGGTCCTCAGATTACCACTGCCTCTCTGCTACCAGGTTCCTCATTGGCGTCTACCCCAGCAAAATCCCTGCCTATTGGTTAACACACCTGCCACTCTAGTCTGGCACCACCTTCGGGAACTCTGAAGAGACACACCGCACGACAACAGGAGCAGCAGCTAGACTGGTTCCGGCTCCGGAAAATGGAAACTGTTACACACGTCTACAACCTGGAAACCCACTGTGGTTCAGGCGAAAGTTCCGAAAGTTCCGAGTAGCACAGGGTGTCTGGCAGCCGTGAGGCCCGAGGCAGAACCCCTGAGGACAAGAGTGGAGGAAAAACAGACCAGAAACGGGAATCAGTCATTTCCCTTTAATTTTCTTATCCCTGATCTTTAAAGAATGTAGGAGCCTATTAAGATCATAGACGTGAGAACAGGCATACATAGTCTAACTCACGGATCCGCCGTGATTAATTTTTGTGAATTATTTAATTTCTCTAAATCTGTATTTTTTCATCTATAAAACGAGAATACTAAAATCACTACAGGTACTTGAAGTAAACTTTATGTAAATTGTCTAGCATAGTGCTTGGTATACGATAATGACAACAGCAACAAACTATTATAATAAGTGACTGATGACTTACAATAATGAGCTATGGGCTGTTTTAAAGTTGGAGCGACAAAAATGCAGATGTCACTTGTTAGAGTTGTGTTCAAAAAGGGACTTTTGAAATTAATCTTATAAATGTGGAATTCAAGGTCAAAAAGTTAAGTGCTTGGGGCGGGGGTGGCTGACGCCTGTAATCCCAGCATTCAGGAGGCAAAAACGGGAGAGAGGATCCCTAAATTCAAGGCCAACCTGAACTACAAAGCAAGACCATCTCAAAAATAAACCTAAAAAAAAAAAAAAAAAAAAAAAAAAAAGTTAAATGCTGCTGGGTGTGATGATTATGCCTGTAACCCTAAACCATCAGGGAAGCTGAAGAAAGAGTATCTCCAGGAATTGGAGGCAAATTTAGACTACATACTAAATCCAAGGGCAACCTGAATTACATAGTGAGACCCTATCTCAAAATAACAAAGCAGAGCTGGTCGTGGTAGCTCACACCTGTAATCCCAGCACTTGGGAGGCAGAGGCAGGAGGATTGCCACAAGTTTAAGGGCCTGGGCTACATAGTAGTTCAGGGCCAGTATCAACTACAGAGCAAGACCCAGTCCCAAAAAACTAAAAAATAAGTAAATAAAACAAACTAAAAATCAAAACAGGGGCCAGGGATTTAGCTTAGCGACGCTGTGCTTTCCTGGTTCTGAATTCGATTTCTTTTTTTTTTTTTTTTTTAGGTTTTTTGAGACAGGGTCTCGCTTTGTAGTTCAGGCTGGCCCTGAGCTCAGCCAGTATTGTTATGTGGTGACCGGGGATCGAACCTGGGCCCTTGTGCTTGCAAGACAGGCCCCAGAACCACTGAGCTATATCCCCGGCCCTGAATTCGATTTCTAATGCCAAAAGAAAAAAAGCACAAACAGTGAATGCTGATGCTGGGCTCTGAATCTGGAATTTGCCTGCATCCGCCACACCATGCTTTTTCTAGTACTATAATAGTTTACTTCCAATATATTCCTCCTCACTCTAAAAAAACGTGCTAGTTCTCCGTTCCCCACCTAAGCCTTTTCTTGTTTTGACAGGGTCTCACTTTGTAGTTCAGACTGGCCCTGAACTCATTTTGTAGCCCAGGTCAGCCTCGCACTCACAGCAGTCCTCCTGCCTCTGCCTCCTGAGTGCTGGGATTACAAATGTAGGCCACCATGCCTGACACTGTGGTTTGTGGTTATCAGGGATTGAACTCAGGACCTTGTGCTTGCCAGGCAAACACTGGAACTACTGAGCTAAATTCCTGGCCTTTACCTTTCATTTCTATTCTAACTCTCAATTTTCTTTTTTCTTTCAGCTCTCTGTTACATCCAAGATACAGGGCTAGTGATTAATTTTACACAGCAAAAGTACAAACACTGATAGAATTGTAGCAAAGTATGACAGGAAATGAACCAGGCAACTGTGAGGCTCTCGGCAATTTGCAGTCGGTGCCCTCACCTGGGGGTAGGGATGGTTAGAGTTGGTTCTCAAGTTTCTGTGATGATGGAGTCAAGGGTTGTGGAGGAAGAGCTAGCAGAGAAAGCTGTTTAATTTAGGTTTCCAGAGGCCGGAAGGTTTCTGGGAAGGGCAGTTGATCTGAGTCATAGGTTCTCCGATCCATCTTCTGCTATGATAGACATCCTAAAATACAAAGAGAAAGACAAGACTGTGGAGAAGATTACCTGTTTGTGTATGTGGTTAGGAGAAAATAGTAAGAACTTTAAATGGCTTGAAAGTGGGCGACTGTGGCACGCAGGACTTCTCGGTGGCCTTGCACTAAAATGTAGGGAATGTTATATTGTGGACCACAACACAATATTGTGGTAGATGCCCAATAGATTACTGAATTAAGTGCTCCAAACAACACAGGCATGGTTTAATCATTGTTTGTCCTCCTTTGTTGGGACCTCAGGTGGTGAAGTAGGCCAGCCTGAGATGGCCGCTCCCTCGGCCTGCGGGCATTCTGAAGCTCACTGTGTGCGCTGCACTGGGTGCTGAGTGCTGCTGGCTGATCAGCTCTGTCACCGTGAGGTGACCTGTGCTGCAGTGGGAGGAAGGCACGCGGAGTTTCCCATCCCATCCCCTGTAACAAGAACAGGTACAAGCCAGCTAAAGCCAAGCCACTAAGGATTGCTTCTACAACTTCCACCATGTCTCAGCCTGTTTTTTTGGTTTTGTTTTTTGTTTCTTGAGTAAGTTCTATATGTAATTTGGGCTGACCCTGAACTCACTACGGAGTCCAGGCTGTCCTCAAAGTCATGGTGATTGTCCTGCTACAGCTTCCTGAGTCTTGGGATGACAGGTGTGCGCTTCCACACCCAGCTTGTCAAGTAGTATTCTTACACTCCTCTTGAAACACACATAGAAAATGATTGTTTTTAAAGACATGGTCTTGCTGTGTAGTTCAGGCTGGCCGTGAGTTCACTGGACAGCGGAAGTAGAAAACAGTTCTTAGAGAACTCCGACTACCTCAGCCTCACACCTGAGTCGCGCTGCGTCTCACTGTCCAGATCACTCACCATTTCGGTAGTATGGCTTCCTCTGCCTCGACTCAGACTTGTCGTCAAAAAGGCCTTTACATAGGGTGAAAAGGTGATTTCAACAAAAACCAAGTATCTTTCAGCTTTTTTCTACCAGACTACAGTTACAGGAAAAGACACGTGAAAGAAAGAACACTGAAAGATTTCCAGAGAGGTATAGGGACAGGGGAACTCTAAGGGTATCCTAGAACCTCAGCCTAAGTTCAGGATATTCTCGGCTTTATTGTACTTTCAGAACAGATATCCCAAGTTGGCTGGAGCCTGGGTGAATAACATTTTTAATAACCTTAAATTACAGTAAGAATATTCCCCACTGAGGGTGGATTACATTTTCCATTTATCAGGATGAATACATATCTCCCACTCTATCTTAGCTCTCAGGCACAACTGTCTTCCTTGTACCACAGAAGCTACTGGAGCAGGAGAGGGAGGGAGCGGCAGAGGAATGAGGTAAAACGTTTAGATCAGTGCTTCCAGGTACCACTTGCCCCTGGTGCTGGGACGGAACCCAGGGCCTTGTGCATGCTCGGCATGCGCCCTACTGTGGAGCTACACCATCCCCCAAGTTGTTCTGAAGCCAAAGGAATCAGCCATGGGATAAAGGCACAGGAGGTGGCACCAGTATCAGGCCTATGAAAAAATTCCTTAGTAATATAATTGGAAGGACTAGGAGGTCAAGCTTAGTTCTGCCTTAAAATGCCACAATGACAGCAAGCGCAGCCAAGCCTTTGAGTTAAAAACAGAGAAGAGCTTCCTTGGGGGAAACCTGAACTTTGGCTTCAGAAACAAAAGCCTTGGCTGGGGATTTTGCTCAACAGAACCCCACCTGCCTTGCAAGCACAAGGTCCCGAGTTCAGTCCTCAGTACAAAAAAAAAAAACAAAACAAAAGCCTTGGGCTCACCTGAGGCTTCCAGTAAGATCTCCCTTTCCCCAGAAATCTCTTGGGTCTGTAGAAGAGAAACAAGACACCCCCACTTACTAACCCTGATTTGGCAGGTCCAGGCCATGCAGGAAACACATAAATTTAAACACAAGGTCTAGCGCAGAGATGTGTCAACTTAGCTTCAGTGCTAAAGTGAAAAAGAAAAAGTACTACACTACAGAAGAAAATACACAACTGAGGCTTAATTCTCAGTAACCACTTTCAAATTAAACCTGCCCTAACTTCCCTCGGCAATGACCAGCTACCGCAAGTGGAGCCTCAGATGGATACAAAGGACACCAGACCGCTGGAGAAGGGACACCAGCGAGCCAGATGTTGTCAGTCTTTCTACCCACTCCCACCGAAACATCCAAAGAACAAAGTAGAAAGTTATAAGTCCACCCTTTTCCACAAATTACTTGGCAAAGGTCTTCAGTATTTTTCAAAAAACAAGGATAAGGAAGTAAACTTGCTGGAAAATGTGGTCTGAACCTGAAGAGGTCCAGGGGAGACTGGTTTAACCAACACCCTTTTGAGTCAAGCAGGAAATTGCGGTGTTGGCTCCTTAGTTGGCACTGCAGAGCTCACTAACCCTTCTACCCAGGTCCCTGACTCTACCTAAGTGAGAACAAAGGGAAAGACTAAAAGATTATAAAACAAGGACCAGCGAATTAGCTTACGGTTCTGGTGCCTCTCTTGTAAGCGCAAGGTCCTGGGTTCGATCTCTAGCAACCCCATACCACAGTGCCGGGCATGGTGACTCAGGCCTGTAATCCCAGCACTTGGGAGGCAGAGGCAGGAGGGTTGCTGAGTTTGAGGCTGAGCTAAGGACCAGCCTGAACTACAAAGCAAGACCTTGTCTCAAAAAAAAAAAGAAAGTGTATGTGGGGCTGGGAATGTAGCTCAGTGGCACTGGGCTTAAGCCCCACCACACAATCTCGACAAAACCATAAAGTAGCTGTAACAAATCTCTAAATAAATCACAACCTTTTATACCTTGCCTCTCAAACTTGTAACTAAGCATCTTCTCTCGACACTCTGCATCAGAACTGGTGTTTTTACCTCACAAATGCCTCTTTCCTTCAGGAACGTGTCTCTCGCCTACACAGGGACAACAGGATGTTTACCTGAGTGGACTGCTCTAACGGTGGCCCTCCAGTAGCCTGGGAGTTACTACTCGGCAGCTGTGAACACCAGCTGACCAGTCTTGTCTAGTTACTCAAGTATGAGAAGCACCCCAGCATTCCAAGATGCACCCTGATGACGGTACTGTGTTTACACACACAGGTTAGCTCACCCCTGCTTAAACCCTGGAGAGGAGGCTGCTCTGCATTGTCAGTTACATGCCCAGAAAGGCCAGCGAGGGTCGGGGTGCTGTTGCTTCCTCAGTGGTAGAGCCTGGTACTAGGTGGACAAGTCTGGATCCAAAGAGGGTTAAGAAAGAAATATGAGCTCGATTCCAGAAGCGGACAGTACACTGGTACGCCTTACCTGCTGGGTGTGTCCTCTGGCTGCTGCCATTTCCCAAGTGCCTTATGACACACGCATGTAGCCTTACCTAGTTAAGCCTTCTGCCCTGTCAGTGACCCAGGCCTGGCCTGGATGCAGGGACGATCCCTCTTTCCCCTCAGAGCCAACATTCCATCTACTGAGTCTTCCTGGGTTATGAAAAAGAGACGGGATGAGCTAAGAGAGAGGGGCGAGGATGGCTCCTGCGTGACACTGCCTGTACGGGACAAGAACGGCAGAGGTAGGGAAGAACTGGCCTTCCTCCAAATTCGGTACTTGTTTTAAAAAATGCTTCTTGGTTCGCAATTGTACACCTTTCAGAAGATACACAAATAATTATCTATACAGTATGCCCCACTTCATCACTAGCCACTCACCGAACATCTTGGTCTCACCCCACCCATTACACAGTTATACAAAGGATCAGAAAGAAAACCCACAAGGCCAGGAGGATTCTAGAGGCCCACACAGCGCTCACTGACAGCAAGTGCAGGATCAAAGTGGCCAGCTGGACAGCACCCACGTGCGAGGGGAAGAGTTAACCACACAACAAGAAAACCGTACTTTATTAAACCGGAAAACAAAATACTGAGGACAAAAATTATTTTAAAAAATAAGGGAAAGGCTAGAAGAGAGCAAAGTGCAAGTGGTCACAAGGAAGGGACGAGAGGTGGCCGGCGGCCTCTCTGTGCCACTCTCGCCCCTCCCCCCACACCCTTAGCCAAAGCCAGTACAAGAGCGTCTTCGCAGACAGGGCTGGGCTTTCCTCTGCCTTCTGTAGCTGGTTTCTGCTTCAGCCCTGGACAGTCACGCTGGATCTTTACTGGGGACAATTTAGGCCCACAGGTCTCCTCCACACAGCAGCGGGCTCAGTTCCTGGAGACGTTCCCTCCTGCTTGCACTCACCAGAGAAGCTGAGGGCCCTTGGTCCAAGCCCCAATCTCAAAGAAAAATGTCAAACCTTTAGAACTAGTTATTTTTATTAAATGATATTAACACACATTTCAAAAGGATTTCACTGTTGTTGCCTCTAAGCATGTACTTGTTTTGTTTTCCACACGGAACACGTGAAAATACCAATCCAACATATCTAATTTTACTCTTAACAGGCACCCCCACCAATTGGAAAAGGAGGAGGAGGGAAGCGGTAATTTACAGCGGTTTAAAACAGTGACAGCTGAAGCTGAACTGCACGGACAGGTAACTTCAGGGTGGCGAACACTCTGCCAGTAGAAGTGTCAGCATATTCACATTATCTAGAGGTTTGCTGTACCACGTTATCATCACAAAGTGTGTTCCTGGTATTGGAGAGGATAAAAGTCCTGCTCTCTGCTCACCTCCCTGGATCAAACCAAATTCTACTTATCTCAGTTCTTGGGAGGGCACAGGGGAGCGGCGAGGGCGCTCATCTACACTGGCTGAAGAAGGAACTCTTACAAAATAGTTAAGGGCCCTACTTCTGATGCTGGGTAACTAACTTTAAGTGGTACTAATTGTCCACTAGAGTTCTTTGTCTGTGATTTTACAGTAAGCACCAAAGACCTTAGCAACAGTTCATACTCTGCTTTCGTATGAATCACGTCCTTGCTAAGACACACTATGCTATGCTTTCTTTAAAAAATATCTTGTTTATTTTTTTAAAACTCAGATTGAAATACAAAAGTCAGAGCATGGTCAGTTTTAAATCACAGACACAGAAAGAATAAAACCTCTTTGTTTCATGTTTATGAACACCAGAATTGTCTTGTTTCACTATATCACATATATACACTGGCATCTTCATTTACTGCTCTAGACAGATTTAAAATTAGTAACTGACAGTCTCATACAAATCCTCACTTCCACTCGGAAACAAATGCACTGAGGATTCTGTGGCAAAAACAAAACAAAAAAAATATTCCACAAAAACAAGTTCACTTTTGAACTATACAACCATATCTTTCATGTGTCAGCCATCATGTTTTTGGGGACAATCACCCTCCCCTAATATTCAGGAAGTCACTTTGCTGACATCCCAACATTTCCGATAAAATCAAAAGGTCAGAGAGCCTTTTCAAGTTAAGTAAACACTACATGTAGCTTAAACAAGAGCAGCAGAAAGAATTCACATTCTTGTATGCTAGAAAGAAAAACATCCCACTTCATTTTTTAAGAATTAATTCTGAAAGTCAAATAACCCCCCTCCCTCACCTCTGCTCTTTCTCTCTCCTCTTTTCACTGTCTTCGGACTATGACATACTTGCTTTGCTGTGCTGTACTCTGTCCTGCCCCACATGGAAGGTCATGGCACCATGCACTTCTGTGGAGACAGCTACAGGACACAGAGGCTTGAGAGGGTCAAAGAAACAATGGTAGCTGGCTTGGGGGCCAAGTAAGCACTAGGAAGGCGATGACTTGTCACACCCTAACCACAGAACACAGGGTGAACCAAATAAACAGCACAGAGCACAGTAGAGAAAACTCCCAGCTAGGATGCACACCTGGCTTAACGGCTCTGCATCTGAAAAGCAGGTTTATTCTAAGACAAAGGATGGTCTTGGGACATTACCCAGCCTCTCTCATCTCTAGAATTCCACCTCACTTCCCTAGTTTAGTTCTGTACGAGGCTGGGAGAAAATACATGAACCTGCTAGGATGTTTTACTCATCTAGCTGGAAATTTACAATTCAGCGGGGGTGAAACACTGAATTAAAGAAATGTAGTTAGCAGTTATTGGCTTTCCAGTGCCCCTAGACCCTAATATATAAACAACGTATAGTCCTTGTTTCTTCCCAGGTATTAGATATAGAACTATAGGCAAGCCTTTAGTCCAGGGAGAAGGAAAGCCTTTTTCTTTCATGTGAAATGAGTAAGAGCAGAAACGTCCTTTACTTCCTGTTGGGATGGGACAAGGTTAGTCTCTTGAAAAGTGATAGGCTGCTTGCTGTCTGGAGTGGGGTCAACCTGGACTTAGCAGTTTCCTTCTTCTCCGTAAAGACAGGAATAGCGATGCCCATCTGTTTCTAAGACACTCGACAGAGGCACACTATAAAGATACTACTGAGTTTCTTCCTTTGCATTACCAAGAACGGGGTACATATAGGACCGAGGCAAGAGAAGAATGATAAAGGGAAATGTTTTCCTTTCTCTAAGTGTTAATCCTTGTTGAAATTCACCAACAAACATTACATTAGGGAGGCATCACGGTAACATTAATGTCTGTTTCTTTTATTAAAAGACACGGGGCTAATATTTCAGTTTAACCGTTGTATCAGTGGTCAACTGTAGTGTCTTTCTAGCCAAAAGAGAAGTAAAAACTGAGGGAGAAAAAGAAAGTCTGGGGAAAAAAGCAAGAGGCAAGAGCATGGCATATGATCTGTGGAAAACGTTCAAAATATGTCCTGTTTTCTTGTTTAAAAGGATAGGTTACAGCACACATTAGCAGTTCCTTTTCTAGCTCTATATATTGTACTTATTTTCACCCTGAATTTATATTTTAGCCTCTTCTCTCTCACTGCAAAACAAAGAGAAAAAATTTCTACTAAAAATGAGGTTTGTCATGTCTCAAAATTACTGTTGGATAGTACACTGAAGGAAGAGGCTGATTAAAAAAAAAATTAAGATGTTATAAGGGTAAGAACTAAGCTTCAGCACGCCTTTAAAAAACAAAACAAGCAAGCCTGACGGGCCCAGGTCTCCCAGCCTTCCAGCCCTGTCAGCGGTGCAGAGCTCAGGGGAAGAAGCCACGTGGGCTCAGCGGCCACTGAGCCCTAGGGGGAAGGACACGAGAGCCCTGCCACTGGCCACTGCATGGACAAGCCCCAAATAACACCCCAACATTGCACATATTATCATCTGTACTGATGGAAGTTTTATTTCAAATGTAGTAAATAGTCTTCGGTAGATGGGTTAAAATAAAGATGGTTTTCCTTCTCACTCCCCAAGCCCCCAGCCAAATGAAGTGGCTTTGGTTGTGGGTTTTTTTCTTCCCCCCAAATACAATCAACTTGGGGAAGGTAGTAAGTGCAGTGGGAGGGAGGACTGGATGGAAAGGTAAAATGTAAGCATGTATAACGCGTCAGGCCGGGAGGAAGGCCCTTCCCATAGTAAAAAATAAAGCAAGGGAGGGAAAACAAATAAAAACAACAACAACAAACCAAACTCCCACTTTCGAGGCTCTCTAGACTGTCCCAAACGCTTCTCCCTTGGTTTCCATCAGTACCTGGGAGGGAAGAATGGGCGTTTTGGTGCAAAGAACGGAGGGCCCCTAGCAAAAGGGGGCCGGGCTCTCTTTAAACTGTGGAATGGGTCTCTGCCGAGAAAAGGCTCCCTGGGCCGAAAGTCTGGCCGGGGACTCCGTAAAATCATACCACTCCGGTTGATGGTGTCTCTGTGTGAGGGACCCAGGGGGGGGCCGCTGCTGCTGGTGCTGCCCCCTCCACCTCCGCCAAGGGCTGGGCCCAGGTGCTCCAGAGGGTGGGCGGGTAGGCTCAGGCTCTCACGCACACGGCTAAGGGCAGGGCCGTTGAGGTCCCGCTGCGGGGGACCCCCATGGTCCCTGGGTCCTGCGAGCACACCAAAATGCTCAGCCAGGGTCCCTTGAAGAAGGGAACTATGGTCCTTGGGAAATACTGCCACAGCCCCTGCCACTCCGTGCTCTGCCAGTGGTGGGGTCGGGAAGGGCACAACCCCAGAGTGGTCAACAGGGGGTGGAGGCGGCGGAGTAGCAAAGGGGACACCACTCCCACCACTGCTGTGCTCCCCGGGGGGCGGGGGCGGGGGCGGGGCAGGGAAAGGAACTCCACTGTGCTCCCCAGGAGGAGGTGGCGGGGCGGCGTGGGCCAGGGCCGCCTCCTTTGTGAAAGGGTTCGAAAGATCCACGGAGGGCAGGTGAGCGGGTGCATCTCGAGAGAAGATACCACCGTGATCCTTGGGGGGGGCAGGTGGGGCAGACGCCGGCCCCACTGGCTCTCTCTGGAAGGGCGTCCCGTGCTCCAGGGGGGCCGGGGGGAGATGGTGCTCAAATGTTGAGTTGAAACTGTTGGAACGAAAGCTGCCGACACTCTCCTGAAACTGGGGTGCCCGTTCCTTGTATGGTGTTTTAAAGCCAGTGAGTCCTCCGCTGCCCCCACCCCCAAGGGCTGCCAACTCAGAGGCACTTGAGGGGCCATTGTCGAAAGAGCTGCCCGATGTGCTCAGATCAAACCAACCCACCCTCGCAGACTCTCGCCCGTGTCCTCTACTCCCCTTCCCAGGAACTCGGATGGACTCTACGGTCTGTATTGGCTCCCCTGACATCCTCCTATTGGCCGCGTTATGATAACCCAAGGTTTCGATAGGGGCCCCTTTCTCTTCGGTGCTATCAGGCAAGTCTAGGCAGGAGGAGGAAACACGGGTTTCTATGCGGTAGTGCTCTTCTTGCTGCTGCTGATCAGAGGTGGGCAGGCTGGGCTGGGCGAGGCTGGACAGACTGACACCATCACCAGAAGTGCCCTTGTTGGGGGTTTGGCCAAAATGCTTATCATCTGAGGGCTTTCGTGAGGCGTTTTTAAGCATATTCTTAAACTCAATCGTCGATGTGGTGGAAATGGTGGAGGACAGGACTTTCTCCACGCCTGATGTGGGTGGGTGGCCCGTGGGAGCAGCAAGGGTGTTCTGCGGAGAGAAAAGGGAACGATGTGGGACTGGGTGAGGAGAGTCTGGGTACTGCTTCTGTGGCAAACTGAGATGCCCAGTGGTGGACTGAGACAGGCTACTGTGGTTGGAGTCAGGGGCAAAAAACAAATCATTCTTACTCGGTGATGGTGACCGGTCAGACCCAGGTTCATTCCCTCTTATGTTGAAGGTACCAAATAGCCCAGGGGAGGATGAGAGACGGTCACAGTTCTCACTAGCGTCCAAGAGGGCCCTGACAGCTGGAGGGAAGGCAGACTTTACCCCAAATTCTTGGGCCCTGTGGCTATAATTGGACAGGATTGGCTGGTACTCGGTGGCATCAGCAAGCTTGCTTGACTTCAGGATAGATTTGGCTGGTTTCTTCTCAAGGTTCATCATGGCAGAGGGTGGAGGGCCCGAATACTCAAAATCTCGATAATCTTCATCTTCTTGGAAAGAAGTATCTGGGTAGAACTTCTCTTGTGAAGAGTCCATCAGGGAAGATGGTCTCTCCATTCCATCGGAAGGCTGCTTGTAGGGAGATTCACCGCCCAGGCCAAAGGGTCGATACGTAGACACGGAATTGGAGAGCTCCCGGGGATAGCTGTCATCTCTCCCAGCAGGCGGGGATCTTGTACTGCTGGGTGTTGAGGAACCAGGGCTAATGAGCTTAGACAGCAAGGACACAGTGTCTACACTGCTCGACGTGGGCTTGTCCATCATCTCATCCTGGGTGGGGGTCCCACTTCGTTCGTCCCGCACAGGGGTCCCGTCAGTGTTGTCGACTGAGGTGCTAGTAGGGCCACGCTGGAAGTCTGAGGGGCGGCTCTCTGACGGGGCACTGGATCCCAAACTGCTCAGGATTGGGATGTTTAAATTTAAGCCACTGAAACCAGGATTACCTTTTAAGAAGTTGTGGATCTTCATTTCCAGACTTGGGGAGGTGGATTCCGACTCCAGCTTTGGCTTGGAGCTCTCCGAAGACTGGCACACGGCACCTTCAGTAGGAGGGGCAGCAGGGCTAGTGTTGTGGCTACCAGTAAACCCCAGAGAGCTGGACGGCAGTTTAAAAGTAGTGCTTGGAAGCCCTGGGCTTTGCCCTATCGATGCCTTGAGGGCTGAAGTTGAAGAGACTTCAGAAGTTGATGAGTTAGGAGAATAGCTGAAACTTTTGGGAATAAAAGACTGAGTATTGGAGGGTGCGTTTCTTCCCTTTATAGTGGAGACTGTGGTGTTGGCAGGGGAGGCTGGAGTGTTCTGAGATGGAGCTTCACTGGCTGGAGCTGGGTTCCCAGTAACACTCTGAAGCAAAGATGACAGGCCTGTGGAAACAGAGATTAGACGGGTTAACCAGAACTCCCTACCGTATGATAAAAACAATGTGGGCTTATTAATTATTTGAATTCATTCTGGTGGGAACCAGATAGACTTTAAAATACAAAGCCAAAGGGAATCAGACCAAACCAGCCAGGGCTAAATGTCACTGAAAACATTGGACTTGTTTATCAATCAGAGGACAAATCACTGAAAAGTTTCCAGTCCAAGCCCGAAACAAGTCCAAAGCAGCACAATGAAGGGCAGCAGGAAGAGAGAGATTTTAATGTCAGAATCAGTCAGTTTAAATAAAGCAAAGCAGGAAAAGAAAGGAAGCAAAATTAATCTTAAAGCAACAATTCAAGCCAGTATTTCTTAACGTTTGATCTGAGGAAATGCTTCTCTGAATGCAGACGGATACCCTACCTATCATTCCTTCCCAGGTTCCACAACTGACTCTAACAAGCAAGTGTAACTGTTATTCTCACAAAGGAGATAGGTATGAAAATTTCATAAGCTTATTTGAATAAGGAGTATTTCTCGCTACACTGGTGTCACCTTTTGGGAAACAATGCTTGCAACTATCAGAATTGTTTGTAAAATGTAGCAATAATAAACATACACAACAAAGACAAAGGCAGACCAATAGGGGGCACTAATCCTTTCACCAAAAACACAATTCTCATTTTATTTGGAAAATCTCTGGATCACTGATTAGTTGACGTTCACACAAATGAGATTCAACCCTATTCACTGATA